>PVKB01002367.1:0-290552 GCA_004027205.1 Ctenodactylus gundi
CAAATTAAAAAGTTTCTGTACAGCAAAGGAAACTGTCAACATTGTAAATAAAGAACCAACAGACTGGGAAAAAATATTCACTACCAACACCTCAGATAAGAAACTCATAACTAGAATACACAGGGAGCTAAAGAAAATTAAGACCAAATAATTTTAAATAGAAAATAAATACAGCCACTGAAATTGAAACCCAATAGAGAAAAACACACATAGACAGACAGGTAGACGGTTCCATCAATCTAGGTACAGCATAAGTGAAATCACGCTCACTGAAACATATTCTTACAACTGACATATAAAGCAATAGCTCACTGGCCTTCTACAATAATGTCACTAAAAATTTTGATTTCTCTGTCATAAGACACTTGGAAGAGAGATGAGAGAGATTTTAAAACCAGACAGAGATGGAATGATAAAATTCCCTCCATATCACTCTCTCAAATTAGAAACCATTGCACTCTACCCTGCGAATCCACTAAGGAAATAGATTCTGAGGAATCATTCATGTTAGTTTAATTTGCCACCAAAAGAAATCTAATATGACAAGCCAAAGCACGTAAATTGTGCTTTAATTCCTAACTTTCTTCACCTGCTCCTCTTCCTGTAAACAGGGACCAAGGTAAGAACTGCTGATCTGGGTGACAGCAATGGAAAGGTAGCAAAAGATTAGTTTTTTGATTCTAACAACATTAGTCCCATCTTGCATGTGAGAAAACTGAGGCTTAAAGAAATTAAAATCACTTGCCCAAGGTCCTTGCTACGGCTTAGCTTAGTTTGTTCCTCAAAGTTTCATATGGTAGGAGCTTTGTCTAAGGCAATGATCTTGAAAGATATTTAAGAGGCGGAGACTAGAGGCGGGTGATTAGATCATGACAGAGGCGATGTGGTTCTCAAATGAGTGTATCAGCTCCCAAGACAGAGTTGTTTCGGAAGAGAATGCCAGGCCCCTCCCCACCCTTGCCTCCTCTCTTACCAGGTAGTCTGTCTTGCACATATGCTCCCACCGTCGTGGGATGTCATCTGCCAATGAGACTCCAATATTTTGTTTGCGCAACAGAAAACTTATTAAAAGAGTAGAAATATAAGTTAATAGTTGTGTTGAAATATATTCACATCACATCATATGGCCAAAATATAAGTTCTTTTAAAATTACACTTTATAGCTTTACTGAGGTATAATTGATGTACAATTGACCACATATTTATAGCTCACAACTTAAAAAGTTGACTGTGTGCACCCATGAAGCTATCCCCACAATCAAATAATTAACTGCCATCACTACCAAAGTTTCGCTGTGCTTATCTTGTCCTCCCTCCTCTACCCTTTACCCAAGCAACTGATGATCTGATTTCCGTAACTGAGATTAGTTAGTATTTCTTAGAATACTATTTAGATGAACTCATATAGTGTAAACTCTGTCTTACCGCTTTCATGTAACATGATCGTATGGCACTAATTTACATTGTATGTTTTTATCATTGGTTTTTATCAACAAACGATATCCCACTATGTGGATGGGTCATGAGTTGTTTTTTCACTTGATGTTCATGGAGTTTTCTGAATTTTGAGGCATTATAAGCAAAGTAGATATGAGTATTCATGTGCAAGTTTTTGTATGAAAAAAGTCTTCATTTCTCTTGAATATCTAGACATTAAATGGGTAAGTGATGTGATACACTTAACCTTTTAAGATATTTCTGAGCTATTTTCCAAAGTTACTGTGCTATTTTAACCATCCGCTACCATCTATTTGGGTAAGGAAGGATACCTAATAGTTTGTGCAACATTTCTTCACTTCAGTTAAATCTATTATTAGCCCATTTTACAAATGAGAAAACTACAACTCAGGAGATTAAAATAATGTGTTTTATCATCTGACACTAAATCCTATCTTACTTTCACTGTACTTTATTCAAATCTCTAATGATTTCAGTCAAATATTTTGAATGCTAAATTTTTAAGATAGTTTGTGTTTTAACAGTAGATACTTAAGGTTCATAGGCATTCTCAGGATGCTAAATGTAGTAACTTCAGATATGACAGCCACAGAAGCAGGGCCTGCGTGGGTCACCCTCTCTGCTCTCTGGAACCACCCTCTAATGGCAGCCCTGACTCTAGTGCATCCGTTGCAAGTCAGGAACCTTGCATTCTAGTCAGCAATTTGAATGGCCTGCCTAATGGTTCTCAAGTTTACACTCAGACACTCACCCTGGGAGCAAGCTCCAGGGACCTTGGTCCAATCGCTATTGGGTGGGTGCAGGAATCTGAGTTCAACAAGCAGCTTAGGTCATTCGGTGGCAGGATGCTCCCGGGAGAGAGGCAGTAGAGGGGAGGAATCAAGCAGGAGGAGAGAACGTGGTAGAAGTAGGCAGAGGACATGCTTGTTGGCCTTTTATAAGATTGTATTTTAACCTGAAAAGAGTGAGGAATGATTTAAGTGTTTGTGTACAGCAGTTCCATGATATATTAACATAAGACGATGATGATGGAACATAGAATGAATTAAAGAGGTCAAGAACAGGATAAAGAGAGAGAAACAGGAGGCTGTCAGAGCAATTCTGGCAGGAGTGGGTGATATCAATAGTTTGAAGTATGATGGTGGAGGAAAGGAAAGACTTTAACAAAGGGAAAAAGTTAACATTTATGCAAAGACAGTGTACATTGATGAAAAATGGTATAAAGCATAATTCAAACTGCTGGGAAGGGTCTATAAAAAAGATTCCAGTGTAGCCCTAGAAATAGTGCCTGGGGGCTTGTACTCTGAAACTTCCTTGAATCTATCCTTTTGGGAGACTTTTTGTTTATGTTAATAAAGGGAATTTATTGCCTCAGATCATAAAAAGGTGCTTCTTAGCCTGGAGTCTGGGCAAGAGCCATGTTAACAACAGCCATATTTTTCAGCAAAGGTCTCTAGAAAGCAGTTTTATGATGCACTCTCATGAAAGTCCAACTAGGCCCATGTTCCCTCTGTTGCACCTTGTTTATGGGCTCAGGTGCTCCGTACTTTATTATAGCATCATCATTCAGTTTGCTATAAAGTTTGAAAATGAACTTTGTCCTGAGCACCCAATATTAAATGCATCCAGAGAAACCTTGGGCTTCTGTAGAGAGTTTCTCATGAGCAATGTAAACTTATCTATCTATCTATCTATCTATCTATCTATCTATCTATCTATCTATCTACTCTTTCTAATAACATTTTTAATTCTATCATGTGTCAACTCCCTGAGGCTAGTTCAAAATGTTACAGGTTCAAATTTCACTAAAGTTGTCTCCTGATTAAGTAAATTCTATTCCTAATCACATGTTCTTATGTGATCTTATTTTTGTAAGTAACATCAATCACATGCCAATAAAGTCATAACAATTGCCATTGTATCCAGGTAAAGGTAGAAAACTGCCAGGGGAATGAAGAGATGGTGCTTACCAGAAAAGCCTAAGCAAGAAAAAAAATTGAGGAGGGATTACTGCAGTTACAAAAGAAGAGAGAAGAGGAATAGTTTGAGACCTAGGAGTCTCTAGAACAATGGCTTTTCTGACTTCATGTCAAAATCACTGAGCAGCCCTTATAAATAAAGAGCTCCACCTAGATGGTCAATTAATGACTCTGGGCTGTGACACCAGGCTCAGATGTACTTTAAAAATTCTACAAGTGCTTCTGTTGTGCAACACTGAGAACCACTGCTATTGGAAATAAAAGAGGGTTGATGTAAGCTTTTCACCATTCAAGAATCACTGACATTTGGCTGGGCAAGAATTAGTTCAAGGTACCTATCTATGTCTTCTTTCCCATACCAAAATGCCTAATCTGAAATTTTTAAGAAAAAAACTTGATGAATAGAATACTCTCTTACTGAGTACAGTTGTACTGTTTTTCTCACCTGTTATAGTTTAGATCTGTAATGTTCCTCAAAGGCCCCATATATTTGGATGTTATGGATTTCGTGTCCTGTTAGGTGGTATAGCTTGGTCAGAGAGGGGGATTACAAGTGTGTGGTGGGTTATGGGCATGTAGTAGATGGTAGGTGTGTGACAGATTACAGGCGTGTGGCGTGGAGCGATATAAACTGACTCCTTCCTCTGGTGTTGCCCAGAGCAGCTGTCCTCTGCTGGACGCTTCCTGCCATCATCAGCCATCCATGAGTGGACTGAGACCCTCTGAAACTGCGAGCTAAAATAAATCTGTAATCCCCTAAATTGTGGGTTTCAGGTATTCTGTCCCAGCAGTGAGAAAGTAATTAAGACATCATCTTTTAAAAATGTAAACTAGATAAGCATCATTTTTAGTATAGTGTTGCTGCTTTTCCCTCATTCTTTTAAAACATGAATTAAGTCACATCACTTTCTGATGGGTCTATTTCTTATATTTGTAGGGCTGGGGCAAAGGAACAAATAGAAGCACCTATATATATACTTTTTAGTGTTTTGATTTTTTTGTTTTGTAGTCCTAGGTTTCCAGAACAAAACCTTCACGCTGAGCTACTACCTCTGTAACCCATTTCTGATTTTTTAAAATTTCAAGACAGGGTCTTTCCAAGTTGCTAAATTGCTGAGACTGGACTCGGACTTGAAATTCTCCTGTCCTTGCCTCCCAGAATATTAGAATTATAGGCCTGCACCACTAGGCCCAGCTTTAAATGTTTAAATCAATAGATTAAGCTAATAATCAGTTAAATAAAAATCTATCCCATCTTTCTACGTTGATAAGTATATATGTATAAAAATAAAAAGATATATATATATATATATATATATATATATATATATATATATATATATATATTTAAAATTTCTACATGAGTAAAAGTTGGCCACCTATCATCAATGACTTAATTTATCATTACATATATCTGAGGGTTCAACGTAGGGGTCATCAAGGTTTCCATGAGTAGCAAAGGTATATGGAGTGTCTTAGTTAATTTTTCGTTGCTGGGACAGAATATTAAACACTCACACTTAAGAGAGAAAAAGATTTATCTTAGTACATGTTTTCACGAGGTCTCAGTCCATTCATAAGATGCTGGCAATGGTGGAAGCAGAGGTCTTGCTAGAGGAAAAGCACTTGGAATGGCAACAGGAAGTAAGAGAGTGAGGAAGGGTGGAGCTAACATGTGCCATGTCAAGCCCCAGTGGTCAATTCCTTCTGGGTCAGACCCCAAGTATCTGCCCTTTCTAACCAGGCCCTACCTCTTAATAATGCATGGAATCCATACATACGTCACAAAATCCAAATCGTGAGAGCTTTGGGGGGCAGTCTAGATCCAAACCATAGCATGGAGTTTACGAACTATTAGATAATAGTGGAATAAAATTTATTTGCATTGCCTTTATTTCAGTAAAATTAATAATTACATTGTTTTCCTCAAGATTTGCACATAATTTTTTTCCTAATGGTAATATGTCAAACTAGACCCCTGTCTTGTTTGACACACTACTGCTTAAAAAGAAAAACTGAACTTTTTACATAAGCTACTTAGTTTTTGGTTTCTATTTTCATTAATTTCAACTTGGAGAAACTCTCCTACTGAGATAGTAGCAAGCAGAGTTGTCAATAGGCTTCTCAAATCAACATACAGATTTTTAAAATAAAACCTCAAACTTTCTATATAGACTTTTACTAGTGTTGTATGATTTTTGCAGAAAAGTATTGCAAAACATTCAAATTCAGTCATATAAGCTGGTACTGATATCACAACTTCCACTGTAAAACAACACCCAGAGCTTGAAGTAGCTGTCTTGGGTATGCGTGTGTGTGTTTGTCTCTGTGTGTGTGTGTCTGTGTGTATGTATGTGTGAGTGTGAGACACATGAGGCACGGGAACATAGAGCCCAGGACAGGAGCTCCTCATTTTTGGTCTAAAGGCAGAACTGCTTCTCTTCTTAGGACTCTTCAATGGCATCCATTAGAATTAAATCTAAACTTTTGACCAAGGACTACACAGGCTTGCATGGTCTGACTTCTGCTCAGTCCTGAGCGCTTGTTGACTGCTATTCCTGTTCTGTTCACTCTGCTCCAGCCACGATAATCTTGGTTATAATCTTCAGGCGCCACAAAAACGAGTACAAGCTCTTTTTTTCTGTCTAATGCAGCTGTTTTTTGACTCTTAGTGGCTACATTATTTGAGTTTTTCAGATTTCAGCATATGACAGAAGTCTCCCTGGTGACTGAAGACACAGATTCTACAGCTAAATTCCCTGGGTACACATGTGACTCAACCAGTTGCCATCGTTGTCTGAGTTATGTCTCCAAATGGCTTTGCAGAAAAGAAGAAATAGGACTTCCTCTTATGGAACTTCTGAGTGACTGAGTGAGCTAATATAAATGAAACCTTGAGGACTGACCTAGCCTAGGAAGCACTTGATAAACCAGAGTCTAAGCAGTCAAAAGCCATCTTCTCGAGAGGCTTTCTCTGGCCACTCAACTTAAAATAGTTTCTCACCAGCATGCCATTCCATTTTAATAGTCTTTATAACCATCTACAGTTGCCTGGCTCCCATCATTGTGTTATGGTTTGGATGCAGAATGTCGGCTTAAAAGTCTCATGTATTTGATTGTTGTGGATTACAGGTGTGAGGCAGATTGTAAGTGTGTGGTAGATTAAAGGCACATGATAGATTCCCGGGTATGTGACCTGGAAGCATATACCCTCCTGACTTAGCTTCTTCCTGTCCACCGTGCCATGAGCAGCTTCACGCCAGCCAGGCCTCCCTCATGTGCTTCCACCATTGCTGACCATCCACGGGTAGACTGAGACCTGTGATATAAACCTTTCCTCCCTTAGATTGTGGATGTTGCATACTGTGTACCAGCAGCAAACAAGTAACTGATACAAATTGCTCACTGTCTGTCTCTAGGTTGCAGGTATCATGGGCATTCTCTTCTGCCTGGCACATAGTCGGGCTCAGGAATTATTTCTTGAGCAAACCAGTCCTATTTGAAGCTATATTGCTTTTAAGTCACATCAGAAATTAGAGATTTGAGATAATGAAATTTAGTCTCTTTTTTCCTTTAAATTCTTCTCAAATTGTACTGATTTATGACATGTAAACAGGCACAGCTGAGCAGAGCAGCGATGTGCCAAAAGGTAGGTGGTGAAGGCAGGAAGAGGTCACGGTGCCGAAGGCAGGCTAACTTGCGGCTCTTCCTGAACAGTGAGAGGCCCACAAACACGGGGGTGTTTGCAATTATCCAGCTAATTTAGTCAGTGTTGACTCCCCATCTCATTGATTTAAGCTGTTGATTGCTGTTCATGAGAAAATTGACCAGTAAGGGGCAAACTTGTCCTTTGTGGGGTGGAGAGTGTTGTAACTATAGAGAGAATCACCCCGCAGACCAAGAATGTGTATCTTCACAGATTGTCAGTAAAACTTGCAAGCGAACACAAACCATTCCGGGTTTCCACTTGAAATTATACTTTCTAAAATAAGAGTCCTCTTGTCCTAAATTTGAATTCGTTTGTTTGCTGTCTGTTGTCTTGCTTTCTCTAAATACATCTCTTGGGTACTCTTACACAGCCATCAAGCCAGAGGCATGAGAGAGCGACTGGCCAACTCCAGCGTAGGTGGACAGCGTTGCAGCTAAGTTGCAAGACTGTGCGTAACTTGTCCACAGGAGTCTGCTTTCTCCCATTGTAGCCTACAGTGAGGACACTGGCAGGAGTCCTCCTGCTTCCCACGGTCCTCAATTTGCCAGCCCATTCCTACTATTCAGGCTGCAAACTTGATATTTGAATCACTTTGAGTTCTTTCAAGGAAAGATGAGATCACAATAAAAATTAAAAGCAAAGATCATTTGCTTTGTGTAGAGAGAAGTGAGGTACCCGAAACAAAACCTACCAAAAGTGTATTGAGTAATGCAAAAACTGAGTTTCAAAAGTGAGGTCCAGTTTCTCACCTCAACAAGGAGGTCATTTCTCACCACAACAAGAAGGTGCATGGATGGCTTCAGAAGTTTCAAATTGTGTTTCGTTTCCTGAGCAGCCCACCACAATGATCTTAATGACTATGTCAGCTGGGCACTTCCCCCACATTCACACAGAAACATCTTACAAAATAAATAAATAATGGAACACTGAGACCCACGGCGGTTTCTCCAAACAACTGCAGATGCTGAACTTTTTCAATATATAGTGCAGATTTCCAACAGGACTCTTTCAATAAATTACCTTGGACTACATCCTCTTCCCTGATGGTTTATTGATAAAAAGCAACAAAATAAAACAAAGACAGAAAGTTTTCTTCATGCTATGAAAGCTATTATTCCAAGTTTTGAAAGAGCCAAGGTGAAAAAATACAAGAAATCCTGGGAGGTGAATTCATTCCTATGATTGTGCTAAAGGAAATTTCCAAATATGTATTGTATTACCCCTTGGCGGGAAGACAAGGAACAGGGAGCAAGATAGCTCATGTCTGCTCCGCTGGCACACTCATAAAGAAATAAGGGCAAGTTTAGAACTAATCACTACTACCAGGCTCCAAAAATATTTTTATATATAGTTTTGGTCAAACTTTGTCCTTATAAGCAAGAAGAATATTGATCTGATTACCACCCTACTGTCCTCCTCTTCTACTTCTCCTTAGACTAAGCCAATGGAAAAAAAAAATCTGATATAGCAGGCTTTTAGAAGCCCTGATATGGTCTCTTTTTGAAAATTATATGCCTAAAAGCAGGACTGCAGCAAAGACTGGAGGATATAAAGGATGCATAACTCTTCTGGCCAGAGGCATGATCTACAACCTGAATTCCATTCACCAATGGTCGGCTGAATATTTCATCCAGATGCAGGAGTCAGCTCCACTTATATTGTCTGCTTAGATGCAGCATCTTTTCTAACTCATCAAAAGGGGCCATAGATAAGGCTTCTACTCTGACATGAGCACCAGCATTGTCCTTCCTTTACTCTGAAGGTTTAAGTTTTCCTTTCTCCACAATCTTTACATGCACATCTGTAATTAAAAGCTATCACATTGCTATAGCTTATTTGCCTGTCTACCTTTCCACAATCCTGCAAAATTCCTGAAAGTAGTATATGTCTTCTTTCCCTCTTTAGACTTACTTCCTGGCATATAAAATACACTGGGCTGGTGTTTTAAGAGTGTACGTATTGAATGGATGTTTGAAAAGCCTTTGGGTGGGTGGACAAATGGATGATGGACAGATGGATGTAAAATGCTTCATGTTGAGAAAACGTCTCTCAAGAACACAAGCATTGCCTTGGAGCCAGGGAGCAGGCCTCCTCTTCTTGTACTTTTCTATCCTTTAGCACCATTAGTGAGAGAAGAAATATCAAAATCAAGATAATCATGGGAATGTTTTTGTTAATGAGAGCTTTCCTCAATAAGACAATGAAGCTTTAAGTCACTAACGTGCATGTATTATTCAAGACTGTGCTGGTTACTCTCAATATGACTCTATAGATCTAATATCCACCGTCGCCTCCTAACCCAGGAGGCTGACCTGTATCCACTAAATCAAAGAACTGAGAGAACACTGCGGCAGGCCACTCCAGAACACCTTATGTTGACTCTCCCCCTCTCCCTCCATCAATTTTTTTTCTTTGATAATATAGGAATAAATACAGTTCTTCCCAAGGTTCCCTCATACACGTGGGGGAGACTTTCACTAAGTGTGAGTCCTCAGGTCAGCAATCTAACCTTCCACAAAAAGCAGGTTTAGTGGTGCCTTTATTTTCTTGGAAACCAGTCTCCGGTGCAGAGCTTCAAGCATTTTAACATCAACAGCAGTCAATCCACTTTAAGTACATCGGAACAAATGAACGTCTTTAGATTTGACAAATCTGAATGCTTTGATCCTGGTGACTTATTATCCTCACTAGAGGCTGGCTGGAGTCCTTTAAGAGCTTTGTTCTCTAATCCGTTGCTTCTAAAAGTTTTTTCAAAAGAGCACATTTAGAAAATGATGCTGTTTGTAACACAGTACAGCAGGTAGTTGAGGATTTTTGCTGCTAAAGGCAGGCCATCTGGACAGTCCAGCCCCACTACCACCTGCAGCCCCGATCAGCATCTTGGCCTCATGGCATCCACGCGTGTAGCACGGCAAAGACACTAGCAATGGGCACAGACACTATGGGATGCGTTGCTCTCTAGATAATGAAGGTTACCATGGCCACTACTGCTGTCTTTCTCAGAATGAATTGTGTGTGGCTGATCACACAGAGCCGACAGGGGGATTTGGTCTGTTGTGTCCAAAGGAGTAACGTACCATCCGGGAGTAGATTTTTTCACACTATCTTTTTGTTTAATGTTCTAAGTTTATTCACATTATTCTAAAGTCAGACTAATGCAGGGTGTACGTGTGTGTACAACACATACGTAAAGTTTTATTCCTCTCCCTGTCATCCCTTGCAATCTTTGGGCAACCACACTCAAGGTTTATGCATTTTCCAGTATTTTCTCTTGCAGATGTAATGGATAGAAATTAATATTTTATTATAAGTCGATGATTTGTATGATACATATTTGAGGGGTATAAAGCAATATTACAATTGAGCAATACAATGTATAATAATTAAATCAAGTTAGTTAAACATCTATCACTTCAAATACTTAACTTTCTTGTGATAAGAACAGTTTAAATTACTCTCTTCAGAATTTCAAAAGCTAATTCTCTAGTTGCAATGAGGTACAAAAAATCTTAAACAAAATCTTATTCTTCCTGTCACTTCATTCCCCTGGACCACAATCTCCCCGTTCCCTTGCCCGCAGCATCTGCCACCATCATTCTGCCCGGCCTCTACGAATTTATTTTAGCTTTGGCATGCACATGAGAACGTGCAGTACTCACCTTTCTGCGTCTGGCTTATTTTACTTAGCACAAAGCTGTCCACTCCTCTCCATGCTGTCAGAAGTGACAGATCCGCCTTCTATTTGAAGACTGAATAATATTCCATGGTGTGCACATACCACACTTTCTTTCGTCGTTGGTGGATACTTAACTTGATTCCGTAGCTTGCCCATTACAAATGCTGCTACAAGGAACAAGGCAGTGCAGGCATCTCCTCAACAAACTGATTCCAAACCTTTTCAGTAAATAGATAGAAACAGGACTTCTGCATCAGAAATCAATATTCTTATTGTTTCTCGTACAAAAAAGCATGTGTTACACATGCTCTCTCTGTGTGTGTGTGTGTGTGTGTGTGTGTGTGTGTGTGTGTGTGTGTAGATAAGCATTATTTTACACCTTGGCTTTTACCGCTTAGCAAAATGCCCACCCACAGCCCTAGGGAGCTCTCACACTCCCTTACAGCGACACAGATTCCTACTGAGTGGATGTCCGAGTTTATTTTAATGCACATTTACTGATGTTTACTTGGCTTTTTCTTGATTTCTTATTACCATAAAGAGCATTACATGTGCCATTTTTATGTACATAGGCGTGATTTTAGAAGAACCTCTCAGAAACAAGACTCAAAAGCTAATAAGTGCATTTATAATTCTGATAAATGCTGTCAAATTGCCCCCCAGACACCCCTACCAATGATGTCTGAGAGTTTCTGTTTCCCAATAGCCTTGCCAAAAGAGGATGTCATTCAGTCTTTGGAGTTTTGTCAATCTGATATATTTTAGTGTAGTTTCAAATGTTATTTATCTGTTAAGAAGGGCTTATTATCCTTTCCTTTGTCTAAAGCTGTCTTCATTTTCTGTTAATAATCCGCTTTCTGCTGGGATTAGCCAGAGCTGGTTTCTACTGCTATACGCTGCAGTGCTGGTTAGATGCCTTCTCCCCTGGAAGCCAGAGTATTTTTCCATGTGCTTATTTTAATAGCGATCCTTGAAGTCCCAAGGTAAGAGTGCTGGATTTTGCTCCAGGTACACATCCTTCCAGGGAGGGGGGGAACAGATAATAAAGGTCACCTGCATGTCCAACGCTCCAGCCAGCCTCTTAGGCTTCACCATGTTTTGCTGTGACGTGCTCGAGCTGGGAATAAGCATTACGGTGGCCTCTTATTTGGCCTTCTTTTTTAAAATTCTAATTCCAGTTTATGTTAAAATAACTTCAAAATATCTACCTTGTTGGATTCTGGCATTGTCTTCTTCACGTCTTTTCCTGCCTTCCTTCCTTCTATACTTTCTCGCTCCCCTCCCCCACTGTTGTTGTTGTTTTGTTGGTCATAAGTGGAGGGGTGAGTGCAGCTAATCAAGCCATTACAATTTTCCTCTTGTGCTGTAGCCTATTTTTTCCCCAATGGATTTCAAAGGCTTCAGAGAGGTCTTGCAATTTAACATGACGTCTGTATATGGAGTCCTCCCAGTCAGGGTCCCAATCTAGAAAAAAAAAAAGAAATTAAAAAACAATCAGGACTAAATGAATACCAGAGAATAGAGCTACAAACCAAGTGGTGACCATCACTAAAAGACAAGACACAAAGCCAGAGTGTCTAACCACATTCCAGAACCTCTGCCTGGACACAGCAGGATCCCAGCAGAGGACACAGGTTGCAGGAGGAAAGAAGGAAACACTGGATATGGGAACTAGCTCCAAGAAGGACCAATAGGTGCTCGCTTGGGGTTCAGGGCTACACCAAGGAAGACTGTCTTTCAGATTAAAACATTTACAAGAAGCAAATAAGCATTATTGAGAGTTACAAGGAAGCAAAACGGAGCCTGCATTTTGATGTAGTCATTTAGCATGGCTTATGAAACATGTCATGTAAATTAGGTAACAGAATCCACCACAGAACTTGGAGTAAGTGAAGCTCAGCAGTAGGTGAGGGCCAAGTGGTGTAGGACAGCGTGGCAAATGCCACAGCATCCATCTACTTGGCTAGGTAAAAAGAGAAACAAGAACTTTTTTTGTAAAGCACTTTGAAGACACACAGGACAAAACACTCTGCTTCACCAGGATGCTCACCAGTGTCCAGGTCTGTGGGCCCTGCAGGAGCCTCCTGTCAGAGTAGGTGTGGTCTGTGGGAGTCCAAAAGCTGAGGCAGCAGCTCCGGGTTGTGAGATGGCTGGATAGAGTCACATCAAATCCATCAAACATACCACACCACCACAACATTCTAAGAGCGAGGACAGTTCTGGTCTGCAGAGAGATATTTATGAGGAGATCTTGGCCCAAGAATTCGATAAGGACAAACTTAAGAGATCAGAAGGAGAAGCTAATGCCACCAGGGAGAAGCACATGGGCCAGTTCTCCTCCACCAATTCGAGACCACATATGGCCATAGCGTGCAGCTGGCCTTGTTCACTTTATACCTGTCTGGATTTCCCATGATGATCCTCTAGCGAAACTGCTGATACTTTTCCAGAATTACATCAGATCTCATGGAACTTTTGTAGTGGTAGTTGAGTACTTACAATAAAAATTCTAATAGTACTCGCAGAAAATACTTATTTCTTGTCAATATTTTCTTCACTGGCTTTCACGGAGTGTGCAAAATTGTAGTTCAGGTAAAGTCTTTCTAGTACAGAGGCAAAACAAGCAAAAAACCTACTTGCTTAAACCTCTTCTACTTACAACCTGAATCACAGAACCTGTATCATAGATTTCAGCCAAGTACAGAAATAAGAATTTTTCTATTATAAGAGAGATCACTTTATTTTCCTTTAGTTTCCTTTTGCTACCTGCTTTTGGCATGCATGTCTCACGTAGTCCCCTCAAAGCGTGAAACTTGTCTTTCTGACACAAATGAGACCTTGTGAACTACCTACTGTCTCCAAGATGGGATCCCTCAGGCGTCATTAGGGTTAGCCCTTCAGCAGCTGGGTCTGTCAATAACTAAGTCACGCTCAGGATGCTTTGTTTATTTTATTTTTGTCTAATCCCTCCAATCCAGGCACCTCCAAGCCAGCCGTAACAGCAGTGTCTGCAGACATTAACTAATTCATTTGCTACACTTTTCCCTTTTGGGGGACTGGCGTGCAATAGAATGCCTGTCAGGGCATTTTGGCAGAATGGGAATTTTGGGAACATGTATGACAGGACACTCGGGTAGTTTCTTGATAATTTATAGAAACCACCTGGTTTCAGATATCCAACTCTGGGAAATAGCTAACTGCATTATTCAGAAACTTTTCAAACCTACAGAAAAATTGAAGGAATAGCCTAAGAGTCATTCATATGCCTTTACTCTAAATTCCCCAGATTTAAACATTTTGTCATATTAACTTTATCTCACTTGTTTGATTTTTGTGTACATATGTATGCAGTATCATTGAGAATAAAGTGCATATCTCATGACATTTAAACTCTAAGTATATCAACACTTACCTTCAGTAATAACTATACACTCCCACATGAGCACCCTACCATTATTACACTCAAAGTGTTCCACTTGGACACAGTGTCATCAAATACACTACCCACATTCAAATTTGTTCTGATTGATTCAATGAGGTCCTCAAACTGTTTTTCTTGTTTAAAAGTGGGATCCAATCAAGGATGCCCTGCATTTTGCTGCCTTGTGCTTTCTAGTTTCTTTTAATCTAACCAAGTTCTCCAATTCAGCCCCAGTTCCTTCTCTCTCTCTTTCTCTTTCTCTCTTGTCTTCTGTCACATCGACATTTCTAAAGAATCCATTGTTTTGTAAAAGTTCCATAGCTACAGCTAGATTTACCTGATCATTTTCCTACGCTTTGATTCACATTAAGCACTTCGGCAGGATTTGGGCAACAATATGTAAGTGATATTGTGACATGTCATATCTCTTTCAATGGTGCTAATTTTGAGCATTTGGTTAAGAAGGAATCAACTTAATTTCTTTATTATAAAGGTATAATATATCATGCCTTTATAAGAAGTGACAAATGATATTTTAAGGTGATGTGAATTTTTTTTGTCTGACGACTTCTTTGTACTAGAAATCAAACATAGGGGGTCACCTGTGCTAGTTTAAGGCCCTACTGTGGAGCTATAACATCCGTCCTTTTCATTTTTTTTTTCTTTTGAGACAAGGTCTCGCTAAATTGCTCAGATTAGACTCAAATTGTAATCCTCCTGCTTCAGACTCCCAGAGTAACTACAATTATAGGCACGAGACATTGCACCCAGGCTCCCTGGCAACTTCTCAACTCTTAGCTTACGTATTTTTTCTTTCTCATATTTTGATATGTATACATATAATCTGTACATTGAACTTGAGTATTTTGTGCACACATATATTGAGTCAAAATCGCACACCCTTCCCTTCCCTTTTTGACCCTTCCAAGCCTTTTCAGTCCCCACTAGTTCCCCCTATCCCCACCACTGTTTAGTTCTATGAAATGACTATATTCTGGGTTTCTCATGTCACAGAAGCCGCTTGGTATTTAGTCTTCTTTAATGACTCTTGCCTACACTCTCGCCTCTTGACATCTTGCAAGCCAATGATGCCAATGTGTGTAGTCATGTCCTGCCGTGTTTCTCTAAGTGAATTCACACTGTCTTTACTTCTCAAGCCTCTCCTAAAGCTATGACAACACCAAATCTGAAGTAACTTATTACACTATGCAGACATCATCTCTCCAGGACAGAGCCATTCTCCAAATGGACTGCATCATTTCTCTGGTCCTACCTAGCATAGCTCCTTTCAGCATTGCCTGGGCCCCTAAGACTGACACCAGGCATGCGCAGTTGGGCTGACCACTGCAGACGCTTCATTTAAGTATAGAACTGTGCAAACACCAGTTTTGATGTTCCCCAGTGAACAGCGTCATTTGCTTATATTCCTTAATCATCTAACTGTGCATACCTTTCTGCCCCTTCATCTTGGCAACCTGTGCCTGGGTTACCATCTTGCATCTTTGTCCTCCTGGATGACCCCATCACCCCCTCGCTCCCGGCTTGCCCCAGCCTCAGGAGACTCTCGGCAGCATCTTCCTTCTGCTTCCATCTTCCCTTTAGGGCTTCCCCTCTATCCTCCTGTCGCTGTTCCTAGTCCTCTCTTCCTACCGAAAAGCTGTTAATCTGCTGCCCTGGCCCACTGCTACACACCACGGTTAGAACTTCCAACTGTATCCAACACACATCACCTGACCCTGTAGGGGAAAAAAAAGCTATGGAGCCACAATTTGCAGTTAGGAGACAGAATGTGCCAGCTCCCAGAAAGGGTAGGACAAATATGAACCCCTCCCCCAGGAAATAAACATTTGATGAACATATGGGGTCAACTCCTTATTTCAAAGATTGTGAGCATGAGCACATGTACTTGCACACACACACACACACACACACACACACACACACACACACACAGACACACTTCCTGTTTATGGTACTTCTGCCTGCAGTACCTTGCATATGGAATTGAGCAAAATAAAATTGCCATTAGCGATATAGAAGACCACAGATTAACCTGAAGCACACACAAGTGGCAAGTTGGCTAAGCGTACCCCCTTTCCTGGTCCCCTCGTGCATTTTCTGCATCATTTGACGTGCATAATCTGGCCTAATGCCACAGAACTGAGGACAGTGAGCTGAAAAGCAAGACTAACAGCCAGAAAGCAGAAGTCAGGTCTCAGCATCGGCCTAGATTGCAGTGAGTTACATCTCAATTAAAAAAATCACAATAAATTCATTTTCTGAGGACCATTTTAAAAAATCACCTTCAATAAAAAGTATAATCAAGGAATTGAAGAAGTACGAGGATTTAAATACATCCCCCAATTTTGTGTGGTGGAAACTTAATCCCAAAGTAACAGTGTTGACTTTTAAAAGGTGATTAAATCATTAAAGCTCTGCTCCATGAATGAGTTGGTGCATTATCATGGGAACGGGTTTATTACCACAAGACTGAGTTTGTTCTAAAAGCAGGGCCCTTGTTGCTCATATGCTCTTGTCCTTCTGCCTTCTGCCCTGGATGACACAGTGAAAGGGCCTCTGGCACACGTCGTCCCCTAGATTCTGGACCATCCAGCCTCTAGAACTGTAAGAAAAAAACAAACCTTAGTCTTGAGTGTGCTGTGAAGGCAGCACAAAGTGGACAGAAACAGTAGGATTAATCAATAATCAATAAAGCCCTTTTTAGTACACAAAATCATGCCCCCCAACACAGACATTTAGTTTGAATTTCTAGAATCTGTATCTTTCAATTCACAACAAAACTGATTTTGTTAAGAATGAGATCTTGGGATACATAGATTATCCTGAGAGAGCCAAATGGGCCTTATGTAATCACGGGAGTGTTTAATATACACAGAGGGAGGCAGAGGGTCAGAGTCACAGAGAGATTTGAAGATGCCCTGACATTTGATTTGAAAGTGAAGCCCAGGATAGCCAGTAGCTTCTAGAAGCTGAGGAAGACAAAGCAAAAGGCTTGTCCCTTCTTCAAGGCATCCGGAAAGAACAAAGCCAACCATTGACAGTGATTTTAACCCAGAAACCCAGTTTGGTTTCTGACCACCAGAATTGTAAGATAACATATTTCTACGATTTAAACCACTGAGTTTGAGACAATTTGCTACAGCAGCAACAGGAAACTCATATAATCTTCTTCCTCTATTACTTTTTTTTTTTGAGACAGGGTCTGGCTCTGTGGTCCAGGCTGGTCCTGAACTCATTTCAGAGCCCAGACTGGCCTTGGACTCACGGCAGTCCTCCTGTCTCAGCCTCCCGAGTGCTGGGATTACAGGCATGCGCCACCATGCCCAACTTATGTGGTGCTGGGGAATCGAACTCGGGTACTTAGCGCTTGGCTTAGCGCTTGCTCAAGCACCTTAACTGCTGAGCCATGCCTCCAGCCCTCCCCTACTACATTTTGAAAGAGTTAGGCGAGAGGCCAATAATAAATTATGGCTGGCAAGACTAGGTACAGAAAATGTTTCAGGTACATAGTAGAGGCTCCCTGAAACCAAAGCTCAGACTTCACCATCAGCCACTGGATTCCTACAAGTGCCATCTGGGGCCTGCCCTGCACAATTTATGGCTGGAGGTTTGTAGGGGAAGAAACCAGGCTTCCTGTAGGCAGTTAGACTTGAAGAGGAAGAAACACATAGAATTGGGCATCGCTGATTTTCATCTCAATTATCCTCAACAAGAGGAGCACGCGAGGAAGGAAACTGAAGTGAGACTTGTTCTAAGTGGAAGTAACGAGGACAGCAACGAACTTCCATAGGCCACATATTCAAACACTGCTGCTTTTGATTAAGACATTTTACTCCCTGGCCACACACCGTTCAGGGGAGCATCGACGCATAAGCATCATCAAGAGCACTGCTATGTGGTCCATCTGCCTGAGTTCAAAATCTGGTTGTGTCACACTCAAGTCCACACTCTTTGGGCTTCAGGCTCAAAAAATGTAGGGATGATTAGTATATATTAATAATTTATTTCATAAATTTGATGTGGTAATTGGAACACCTGATACTTAGCACAGTATCTGGTATAAAGTATACATTTGATAGTATTAACTATTATTTTTATTACTAAGTACCACATCTACATGCTTTCGTATGTTGTACAAATATTCTGTTACTTAGGAAACAGAATTATTACTGGGAATTATTTGATAGTCTATGATAGATCACTGGTTCTCAGTGGTTGGACTCCAGGGTACATCTGGAAATGTCTGGTGACACTATCAGTTGTCACAATGGAGGGTGCTATTGACATCTAGCAGGTTGGGGTCCGTGGTGCTGATAAACATCCTATAATCTTCAAGGCCATCCTTACAAAAAAAAAAAAGAATTTTCTAACCCAAAATGCCAGTAGGAGGGGGTAAAGAAATTCTGTATCAGACAGATGACATTGAAATTGAGTTACATGAAAAAATTTATTTTATATTCTACTTACAAGGCAGCTATATATAAGGTATAAATCAAACACTGGAATAAAAGCAGATATTTCTGTACTATGATGAGTTGAAGGTGGAACAAAAAAATATAAGGCAGGAACCATTCTGTTGGGCTTTCAATTTCTTTCCCTTAAAGAGTAAGGAGGTTCTTTTGTAAAGTTTTCTTAAGGAAACAGAACTCAGCCCCATCTCCCTGTTCTCATTAAATAATGACTTTTCAATTCTCCCACTATAGTGGGAGACACATCCACAGCTGGCTATTGAATGACACTGTGGATGGGAGTTTCCAACCCTTTGTCTACAGAGAAGCCTCAGACTACTTATTCAACAAGCCTTGTCCAAGGGTTGAACTCACAATTAGTTTCTTACTCCTCTGAGCTAATTTCCAATGAAGAAAGAGCTGCTATGATACATAATATAAAAATTAGCATAAAATATTACCATATGAATGGTAACTCTGTGTCATTCTGTATTTCTTAATTGAGAGAGATAAAAATAGACCTTTAACCTGTCATATGGATTATATGCTTGGAATCTTGAGGCATAATGCTGGAGGAAATCGGAAACATTTTTAATACACTAAATGCAATTAAATTCTGATCTCCCTTATCCATTATGGCCTTGGATCTTGGCCCATTGTGATTCTTAAAATGCCAAATAATTTGCATGCTTGCAGTGGAAAAATCTCGCTAACTTTGTTTCACTGTGCTCTATACAGCAGAGCTGAGAGTAAACCTCATCCCCTTACCCTAGTCCCATGGCCCTGTCTGTGCGTAACCTTCAGCTTGGGTCTCATGAACAGCAGGAACAAGGGACCAACAAGACTCACCATACTTCTTGAGCCAATGGCTGTCATCACTGATACATATGAAAACTTCTGTTACCTGAAAAAAAAGAGGAAACAATTACATCAGAATACATGATTAAAAGTTTACTCTAATAGAACTTACTAATTCAACTAACAAGAAGTCAAGAGGTGAAAAAAAATTCAAAAACATTGGAATACTGATACATTAACTTAATTATATTATCAAAGTCATGTTTTTTTTAATCTTTCTGGACCATCCATCTCAGTTGGTTAGGTTTTGATGTCAAGCTTCTTTCTTCATGGTTAAAGAAGATGAAAAAAACAGCCCTTTTTTTTCTGCCATCTTTTTTATCAAGAGGAAAAATCTTTCCCAGAAATCCTTCCTTGGGAACTTTCCCAGAAGACCCCCCCAGGGACAACCAAAAAGAATTCTCATTGTCATGTCCAAGTAGCAGAGATAGGAAAGACAAGCACTAGAATCACCAGCCTCTACAGAAGAAGTAGACATTTTCAACATAGTTAGTGACGTTCCCAGAGGACAACCGGAAATGAAAAAAGCATTGGGAGTACTTCCTACCCTGATCCAGGTAGGGCTGTAAGCTCCCCTTGCAGGGACCTATATCTGGGTCTGGAGTCAAAAGTACCTCCTTTCCTCTAAAATCTACTCTAGCTGCAATTTCTCTGTCCTGTTCATTGCTTCCTTCTTATCTGATTTTTCCCAAACACCTTAATGTAGTCGTTTTCTTTGTTTTTAAGATAATTTAAATCCATCGTAAAAAAATAGAAAATACTAATAAGCAAATACTAGAAAATATAAATTATACCATTCTGAGACAAATACTATCAATGTTAATAACTTGGTGCATATTACTGTAAATGTTGTTATATTCATGCATATACATACATTTTACAAGGTTTTTTCTTATAGTGTTTTCTTCTATTGTGATACATAAGAATGCAAGACAAATTTCTGTGCTACACATAAAATTTGAGTGGTTTTGGAAAGCAAATTGAACTACTGAGGAAGCAGCCGATGCCAAGGGATAAAGAGTAAAATAAAGAAATACTCATAAAAGAGTTTGGACTACTGTCAATTTAAAGGTAATTTATCAAGTTTATATATCAGTAAATGTGAAACTGTAGAGCATTTGGCCAAAGTACAATGTTTAGTGAAATTAATTCCCAGTCCAGCATTTGAAACAAGGACACCATTATCTTTCCATGCATACCCAGCTTTTCTTTGACTAATACAGGCACAAGTCATTCCTCCTATACTCTGCTATGAATAATGTTGCAGTATGAGGAGGATTTAGGGTATTAAATATTTGTTCAAGTTTGCAGAAATATTCACACAAATAACAGCTACATCTTTCAGGCTTCTTAGAGCTTTTTCAGGTAACACATTCAATTTCTATCTAAAAACCATTTCTTGAAGAGTAAATGCAATAACTGTATGTTAATCAGCATGACAGGAATTTGTTTTCCCCTGAATTTACAGAAAGCATCTACTTGCATCTCACAAAACATTGGGATTGTGATAACTTGGCAGGGTAATTCTGACCCACTATCTCGACTTTCCCTTTGGAAGCTGGTGTTCCAGCATGAGATGGCTTGACGGGTTTCAAATCTTATCCCTGCCACTTATTACTCCCTGGGGGCACTTATCTTAATCTTTGTGAAAACCTACATTTCTTCACCTATGGAATAAAAATAACAATATGTACCTCAGATATTTGTGGTGAGCATTAAATATTTTAAGTCTTTTTGTAATTTCCAGCACATATAAGTTGCTCAACAAATGGTGGCAAGGAGGAATCTTGGCAGCACTGGTGTGAAGGTGAAGTAAAAGCCTGTACAAAGTAGAATTAAAGACGCTTCAACTTTATCTGAAGATCTCATGCAGACATCTCTACATGGAAGCCTGTTCAATGAGTTTAAATATGACTTCATGGATTGAGGAAGATGAATTTATATAACCCACAACATCAGAAGAATTTAGAGTGAGGAGTACGATCTCGTTTTTGGTTGTGCAAATAAGTGGGATAAATGCGGTGCTACAGGACAGATGCACTTTTCACATCCACCCCCCTCCTCAGTTTAGCGACTTCATTTATTAACGTTTTTTGTATGCTTGACTCGGTTTGTCAGGTATTTGCTAGGTGCTTCTCTTAGTACCCCAAAGGTTATAGGAGCTACCAATAGAGAATTGGGGTATATGCTGATAATGCTGCAATGTGCAGGGCAGGCCCCACAACAAAGAATTTGTGAATGGTATAGAGATAGCCCTATAGAAAGGGAAAATGTTAATGGTGAAGGAACAGAGTTTATAAGACAGTACAAAGAAATCCACTAAGATTAATGTTAAGCAAGGAACTACTGTTGTCCCGAAACCCTTGTGAAAGCTTGGGCCACCAATATGTTTGCATGCTGGGAGCATGCACAGATTCTTTACAAGAACTTTCAGAAGCAGGCGGCAACTTCTAGCTGTCCGTGATACATGTGGTAAGGCAGCATGTCCCAATGTGGAAGAAACTGCGGCAGAAAGGTTTTGATGTTGACTACTGCTAGAAACGTTTCCATTGTTCAACCTTCCCACACAAAGCCATCATCGTTACAAAGAAGAAAGGAAAAAAAAAATCATTTTTTTCTGTGAATTAGATTTTAGAAAGATTAAACATAGTTTTCTTTTGAAGAGTACAAGAAGGTTAAGTCTCTCAAGAAGCAGGCTATTGTCCATTTCAAGTGAAATTGTTGGTTTAACGAAACGGTGCGGCTGCAGATAATCTTCCACCTCACAGAAGGTAAGTGAGAACAGGTAGTTCCAGTTGGTTAATTAAATCTAAAGTCACGCGTCTGCAGTCTTCCAGTGACCCCAGCCCTGCATGTATGTCCGAGTGCATATTCGCATTCATGCAAATATGAGCAGGAACAAGAATCTTTAGCCAGCAGCTGATGGCAAAACATTTGTCCACAGTGTTTTAAAATATACAGTTTCGTCTCAGGTGACAACAGCTTGTTGTACATTTGACACCCTTGCCTGCAAATGTAGGTCTGCCAGAGCTGGTGACAAGATTATGGCTGAAAATGGGATTCTGGCTCAGTGCAGCTATTTAAGCATATGTCCTCCAGAGCCCGTGACGCATCCTGCTCAACAGATGGGGAGAGCGCAGGCTGAGACTCAAAGAATGATCCCAGCTCACACCGTCTGCCTCACAAACACATTGTGGAAAGGGTTTAGCACTGATTTCACTGGAGCACTGTGGTGGTTGCAATGGGTTTAAGGTTACTTTGATTTTGAAAAGATACATTTTAAATTTTTTGAATATAAGCCTATATAAGGGGAGGAATTTTGACCCTTGTCATTTGCCCCTGAAATCATTCAATTAGGCAATATAAAATTTGGGTTAGCACAATTACAGCCTGCCAATTTATATAATGATAAAAATTTTCTCCAATCAGATTTGAATAGAACAGCTTTTTAATGACTCGGTCTGATAAGAGAATATCTCACCCCTGCTACACACACACACCATGCAATATCTACCAGAGGCTGGTCGATTCTCTCCTGTAAAGGGTTACAAGGAAGCAGGTGAATGAGGCAAGAGAGGAAGGAAGAGACAGGGACAGAGTGAAGCAGGGACGGAGGGAGGGAGGAAGGGAGGGACGAACGAAGAAAGGAAGGAAGGAAGATTAGTTTGCCCATGAAAACTTAAACTTGCAAAGTAGATACAATTTCTAAAAATGAAGTTCAAGTGAAATTTTAAGAAACCATTTTCTATTTCATCATAGATTTACATCATTATTTCAGAAGCACTTTTTCTGGATTCTGGTTGCTTTTCAATTTCCCAGATCTCTGATTGCATTAACTTTGATTTCTTTGTGAATGATCTACCCAGACAGTATCTACACTCAAATCTTGGCTCTGTTGCACACAGAGCTTTACAAAAGCGTCTACAGATGTATTAGTAAAGCAGGCAAATTAGTGTCCACTTCCAGCCAACGATCATGAGGGCAAAGTCAAGTTCCTACACATAAAGTACTTAGAACTGAGCTTGATGTAGAGTAGCATTCAAGAAATGTCACCTGGCCACTGGCTCCAGATTTCAACTCTGGCTACACACTACAGCCCACACATCTCTATAATTACTCTCTCACCCCAGCTCACCAATCATTTCACTGAAATCAGAATCTTTTAGGGGTAGAGCCTAGGCATCAATATTTCTTAGTGTTCTTTGTGATTCTTATAATAATAATTGTAATATATATAGTTAAAACCACTTAAGTATTTTGTGGGCAAATATCTATTTTGTTTACCATTGTACTCTCAAGACTGAGAACAGCACTTAGTACAGGATGGTATTTTACTACACATGTTGAATGAATCCATTAAACAAAACCTATTCATTCAACACATCCTAAGGTAAATTAACAACATATGGAGAGTGTATAAGTCTCTAATTATCCCCTTCCAAAATTTCTGTGTCTGTATAGAAAGTTGACAAAACCCAAAATTTCCATGTTTAATTCCAGGCAGTTGAGGCATATGACTTTTCAGTCAGCATTGTTTTATTCTGCATAAATAAGAGGTGGGTTGGAGAAATGACAATCAAAACCTCAATGAGATATCATCTTTATTTATTTTACATCTCAAACCATTACATTCTACACACATTTGGCAAATTATTATACTTTCCCATACACAGACATACTTATTATATCAATTAAAATATTTTTAAAATTACATAACTATTCAGTGAGTAGAGAAACAAGCAGCAATTTTTGCAGTAACATCTAAAGACCTAACTGAACAGTTGTGCACAATCGCTTTCTCTTTACAGCACACTTCGAAATACAGCTAGTTTTGTCCCCACATAGGGAGAGATTGAAAGCCTCAGAATAACAAAAGAGATGTCAAAAAACAATTTCAACATAATCATTATTATGACTGAGAAATGTCTAGAAGATTTAGAAAATTTAATCATTTCCTCAGCCTAAAATGGTTCAATTTGCTCCCTTCTCAGTCAATGAGACAAAAATCCGCACACATTCTAGTAAGTGTTCAGTGTATTTTCAGTGTTATTTGCCCCTTGGTAATGGCAAATTGTTCTCACGTCCATGTACATCCTTCAACTGTCTTAGCCCAACGTTCTATCTGACTGACACCTTTGCAGTAGTAGGTAAGCTCATTTGTGGAAAAAGGAAGCATTATTCACTGATTGCACCGGCCAATTGTTTCTATATCAAAGCTAGGTAGCAATACTCCTCTGCTATGGTTTGGACCTGGAATGTCCCCTAAAAGCCTCATGTATTTGGATATTGTGGGTTATCTATTTCAACTGCTGCTGGGAGGTGGAACCTAGTTGGTAGGGGGCAGATTACCGAGGCCGTGGCCTGGAAGGACACACTCTTGCCTGGGCTTCTCCATAACACCATAATGATTCTTCTTGCAATGCCAAGAGCATCTGCTCTCTGCCAGACCCTTCCCGCCATTGCTAGGGACCATGAATGGATGAGACCTCCTGAAACTGAACAAAAATAAACCTTTCCTCCTTTAAGTTGTAAATATCAGCTATTGTATTCCAGCCACAAAAAAATATTGAGTAAGACACCCTCCAAACTCAGAAGGTCACAACGCATGCATTTATTCACTTGCTGTTGGGGTGGCAGGACAAGTACTATTTGGCCAATAGATGCCAAGTTCCTCTAAGCAGTATTACTTTGTGTCCCAGGTCAGCAGGGATAGTTCCAGGGTAGGCTTGTTCCAAGTGTCATTTTTTGGGCCCCAGGCACAAGAAACTACATGATCTTATGGCAGGTCACCCGAACACCAGAGAAGCAAGTCCAGCCACTCAAACAAATTTCCGGCATCTGCTCATATCCCATCTGACTGCTTCGCAATGGCTAAAACAAGGCACAAGGCCAATGTCATGCATAAAAGTTTGCAGAGGGTGGAGGGTAAAGCAACGACAAGCAAATGGATATGTAACTCTGTTAGTGGGAAATTAAGCATTCAGTTTACCACACTGAGGAAAACCTAGGGGCACACCAATCGGGAACTGCCAGGAGACCAAAATGATAGCGAGCGACACGGATTGCCACACTGTGATTAAATAGGGAAATGCCTTTCCAGTTGGTCTCCCTGAAACATCAAAATGGCTCTCCACCTGCCAGAATTTAAACTTTTCTTATTAAGTACTCATGTTAGCTAAATCTAGAGGATCGCTTCTGGAAAACTCCAACAAGACTCAGAATATTTCCAGTCAATCCTGGTGCAGCTCAGGCCTGTAATTGCAGCATTCTGGGAACCTGGCACTGACTGGTCACAAATTCAAGCCCAGCATGGATGGTTTAGCAATTAGTGAGACCCAAACCTTAGAATTTGTCTGGCAGCAGAGTAATAAAATGAGGCGTACCTAGGTTTGAATCCTCACCCAACACTGAATCCCCTGGGATTTTGTCCTCTAGATTGTTTTTTGATTGTTGGTGTTTTATATATGAAATGGAGTAAGGAGTACTTAAACAGGCAAGTGTAAGGAAAGCATCTGAAACCCTCAACTGGCGCTCAATGTGTTAGTTCCCTTTCACCCCTGAGAGCAGAGCCCACTTAGGAGACTGGCTGTTTATTTTCTTAACAGCAGAGGAGAGGGAAGAAAGATAGTGACTATTTTTCCTGAACGTCAGGCGTGATCTTTGTGTCACTATATCTGTCACACAATGTGCCCCTACTTCTTATTTAGAAAACAACATCATTCTTAGATCAATGACCTGGCAATTCCATGTGAGAAAAGTCGTTCCTCCTCTCTCCATTAATCCCCTCTAATCTGACTGCAATATATAATTCACTTAGATGTCCTCTACTCTCTGCAGAGGACCCCGGGCCTCCCCTCGTCCCAGCTGGGCTGGTGCCCCACCTCTTGCTCTACAGCCCACAGCTCTCTGTTTCAACATCCATTGAGACGTCTTCACTCGAAACAACTGTCCTCTGTGTTCATTCAATAACATATAGTAGCCATTGATGCCTCCATTATTTCACTCTGACCGACATCCAGTCCTTCTTCTTGGTGATATCACCTTATTTATCTCTGGGTTTAACCTTAATTCAAAGTTTTCACAGCATCTTTCACTAATTTAAACAATTCTCTTTTGTTTGCGAGTGTTTGAGTTAGGGTTGGAGTTTCCAACTGGAATAATTCAAACCTACCGAGAGATTAGATCCTGGTCAATGAGACATTGCTGCTTCCAGATCTAAAACTTAGAAGGGGCAAGTCAATATATGGAAGACACAGACAGGCATGGGCCGATTGCTCCCAGGAACCCACGCTGGCAGGAACTTGAAGAAAGTGGGAAATGCAGAGGCTGCTTAAAACAAGTGTCCCTGATCTCCTTCCCTAGGGAGGGAATCGCCACACCCTGCTCACAGGACTTATACAGCGTGCTAACATAATGGCAGAAGATGATCAAATACTTCTGCTTCTTCCTGAAGTGCCAATGTGTTTTCAGGAGCTAGTGAACCTCATTAGCACCGTGACATTGCCAGCGCGGCCGAGTCTCCGCGCTGCCTGCAGCCTTTGATGCCGGCATGGTGCAGCTGCTCCTGCGTGTCTCTCTGAGAGTCAGATCAGACACCTAATCCGCTTCCACAAGCCATTACATGTCAAAAATGCCGCGCTCTCCCCAGGCTGCCGACAATCTTCAGACCTGTCATTTGTTTTCCCACTCATATCCAAGGGGATTTTCTTTCCTCTGACTTATATTTCTGCAGCTTCATTGAACTCTGCATGATGAAGGGATTTCAAACAGCAGTGATGTGTTGCCTGACTTATTAAGTAATTTAATAGTCTAGGCTTCATTTTACATTCAAAGAAAGTGGGTCTTCTGTATTCCCTTATGGCAGTGGGGTCACTGAGGAGCCCTGTTACCAGGAAAACACCTGCAACGAAGTGACCAATGCATGTCGATTAGTCCGAATTTGTGACAGGAGCAGGTATCCGATCCCTTGGGCTTGGAAAAATCAAGAGTAGCCAAGAGCTCAGTGTGCAAGTAGTTGGAACCCACGTTGTGACTGATGTTGATGAAAACTGTCTCGGAGACATTGGTGCAGGATAGAGGGCGGAGCTCAGTGCTTAGAGCATTTGCCTAGCAAGTGCTTGACTGCAAGGGCCTGGGTTCGATTCCCCAGCACCACGTGAACTGTGCCCTGCAATCCCAGCACTCCAGAGGCTGAGACCGGAGGATTGCTGTAGATTCAGACCAGCCCGGGCTGCATTGTGAGTTAAGGACCAGCCTGGACTACAGAGTCTCAAAAAAACCCACGATATCGGTGCATTCTGGTACATCTTGGTAAAAACAGCAAGATATTGAACACATGACAAACACCTTTTATTTTTAAAATGAATTTGGCATATATTTAATTAGAGCAGAAGCACCTCCAGGTTATTCACTGCTTTATCCAGACATAAAGCCTGGCAGATAACAGATGCTCAATCAATACTCCCCAAGAGAGCGAATGCAAAAGTGGGAAGGGAATGAGGACAGAAACTGCACACTTCAAATATTTAAGAGAATGACCTCTTCATGTGAGATTAGAACAAATGTTTAAGTTTCCCTTGATTTCATGACATTTTTCTGAAAGTTTAAATATTTTAAAATTAGCATGTGCTGCCTTTAAAATAAAGAAAGCAATGTTATTTTTACCTTTATGAGAACATAAGAATTCTGTATCCTAATGGAAGGAAAAATTGAAGTGTTGTCAAGGTCTCCCAGTAGCAACCAGCAGCCTTGCCCCAGAGGCTCCCAGAGACACAGATGCACAAGATCCGCCTCCTCCTACTCAAATCGGGGCCCCTGGGGAGCTCAGGGCCCCAGGAAGAAAGGGCTCCTCTGAAGCTGCTCTCTCCAGACGCGAAGGCGGGCGCAGGACTCTGGCTCCCTGGCCCAACGTGAGGAGCGTCTACCTGATCCAGGCTGTCTGAGTTATTTTCAGCCCCGGAAGCGGCAGCTGCCAGGAAAGCAAGGAAGGGAGGCACGAGGTTGAGCTGCTCGCCTGACCTGTGGAAAAGAAGCGGGGATATTCTCCCCCACGGAGCTGGGGGCTGGAGGGAATCACAGCGATCACCTAGGCCAGCCCCTATCTTGCTGGGAGGAGAACTAAAGGGCAGACTGCAGTAACCTGGGGCGTCATTTAAGTCATGTTGAACCCCAGTCTCCCCATCGGTCCAGAACCCTACGTAAGACTGCTCTCTTATTTTCCCAGTGATTATTATTTTTATTACTGTACGCTCGCAGTACATGGCAATTACTTTGGTCTTGGGTGAGTGGTGTACATGCGTGCTTCTGTGGATCATTTATACATCCCCTCCCCGTCCTTGCCCTCATGCCCCCACCCCCAGGCCCTTCCCAGCTTGGTCTTTAGATTGGTCTTAATGTGCACAACGGAAGGCCCATTTCAGCATCCTAAAGAGACACAATCCGAAGCCCGTGAAGAATAATGCAGCTCTTGGGTGACAGAGACACGGGGGAAACCTGTTCTCTTGGGAGAGCACACAGAAAATCTTCCTCACATGGCCTTTGCAGCTTCTCGCTCTAAGGAACGGGCCTGCCTCCCCTTGTTGTGATGAGTCATTTGCCCACCCCAAACCCCTACAATATCTGACCAGCTTTCTCTCCCCTCTCTGAGTACTTCCCCCCAGACATCTGTATCCCTTATTGCATAATACTTCACTTCTCACTTCTCAGCAAAGCACCAGCTGCTGACCAAACAGTCAAAACAAAACCAAAAGCCAGGCATGGTGAGACATACACACAAGTAATCACACTGATCTGAGAGGGTGAGGCAGGATAGCAAATTCCAAGCCAGTCCAGGAAATTTACACAGCAAGACTCTGTGTCAAAATAAAACATTAAATAAAAAGAGACTAGGAATGTATATGAAAGCCCTGGGTTCAATCCCCAAAACTGGGGCGGGGTGGAGGGAGGCTAAACCAAAAGTGGAGTTTAAATGTGTATAATTTATTGTGACTTTCAAGTCCTTCAAACATATGGTACGTGGCAATGGTGGTACTTTTTGGTGCTGTCTGTGAGAAATACACAAAGTAAGCTAAGTGAAGAATGAAGCGCTCTGCCGCCATCATGGCAGCTCACCTCAGCCACGGGAGCTTGGCCAGTCAGTACAGCTACAGAAAAAGGAATCAAATGCCCTGTGCAGTTCTAAAGGCCTTTCTATTTCCTTAGACAAAATTGCGACTTACTGCTAGCATTTGGATATCCAAATGAGTCACCACTCCATCTCTATCTGGTTCCACCCTAGCCTGTCCTCATCTATCTTTAAGCATACTAAATCTCTTTCTTACCAGGCATGGGAGCACATGCCAGTAATCCTGGCTACTTGGAAGGCTTAGCCCAGAGGATCACAAGTTCAAGGCCAATCTGGGAAACCAAGCAATTCCCTGTCTTAAATAAAATTTTAATAAGGGCTTGATATGTCCCTCAGTGCTCCCTGAGTTCAAGCCCCAGTATGCACCCTACCCCCAAGTCTCGTCCTGTCAGCGATGTTTCCCAATAACATGAATAGCCGTGGAAAGCTGGAACTTCATAATTTCTCAAAATCCAGCCTCAGTGAGTCACGCCATGCAAGGCACAGCGGCATTTTATTAAGATGCCTGTGCGTTAATCGGATTGAGAACATTCTACTCACAGAAATTCGAGCTCACTTTGCTGTTTGTCTAGTTCCTGGCCTTCTGAGGTACTTCCCAGGCAATAAAAGAGCCATTAATACCAGTCCTCTGCTTTCCACTCCCAGCGCCTGGGGGCTTAATGCAGGTCTTAGCCAGGAATTGTCATTCCAGGTATCTCTCTGAGCCCAGAGCGCTTCTGCATACCTAGTCTCTGTAGCGATCATTCCTCTTTTTACTTTGTTTGCCCACCTGTAATTATTCTTTAATTATATTTTTTATGTGAATAGCTTTCTCTCTCAAGTCAGAATGTTTTAAAAAAGTCTCTCCTTTGACATATGTACAAATATAATTTTCCAAAAGCTCATAAATGTGATAAAATGTGGTTTACTTCTAGTGCAAGGTTTTACATTTTACATATCCCTGTTTGGCTTGGCTTTCATTCTCCTACCCTCTTCATTGATACTGGTGTTAACTACCTAGGGTATTTGTTTTTCATCTATTCATATATAGATTCAGTAGAGATTGCAGTTTTGTTTTGTAAAATTGAAATTCATAGTTTGGATTTTTCTGCCTCTTGCTTTTCTCACACAAAAATTCATGGAAATCCCTTCCAAATACCTGGTATGAGGACAATTTCTTTTCATGGAATGGAAAGCGTAATATCACTTGGGATGAATATTCCATATTTTATTCACGATCTCCTGATTGATAGGTATTCATTTTATCCTAGTTTTTCCCTAGTTAGTGCTGTAAAAACTCCCTTGGGCATATATTCTTAAATCTGATGTTTTTATTTGAACAGAGAGTCTCTTAGATGTGAGATTTACTGGATCCAGGGATTGTATATATTTTGATTTTAATAGTTATTTCTAGCTTCTTTTCAAAAACACCATAATAACTCCCGTTTATCAGCAGAATATAAAAATATTCTCAACATGCCCAGTAATAATAGATGGTGCTTCAAAAGTACTGGCACCCATCCAGGTTAGGCTATTTCATCAGTCCTTTCCTCTGTATGTTCTCAGTCTACAGGAAATTTGAGCATCTTTGTTCTTTCTGATTTTTCTCCAAATACTGTTTGTCCATATTCTGCTTTCAGGATTCCCCTCTTATCAACGTGCAAGAGCTCTTTGCACATTGACTCTCTGCTCATCAACTACATTATGAATATTTTTCCAAATCTACATTTTTTCCAAAGGTATATACCATGTCTTTTCTTTTATAGTTTCTGAATGTTAAATTTTGTGTAAAATCTCCTCACTCACAGATTATGAATGTGTATATATATATATATATATATATATATATATATATATATAGCTTAAATTATTCCATGTATTTTGAAAATTGTCTTACTGTCCATTTTTCAACCTATCTTCAGTTAAGAAAACAATATCTAAAGCTTGGAGAGATGGAATTAGAATTATCATATATCCTTCCATTTTCACACTAGATGTAATCAAGCATATCCAACTAGTTGCCTGCCAGATTTTAGTCTTTTTAAAAAGAGAAGTGGGAATGTCTTAGGCCACATATAAAATATATAATGTAGTTAATATAAATAATAAAATTTTTCCTTTTAAGTATTTTTATTATAACTTTTTTGAATGCAAAAAAAATGGCAATCCACAAACTAGAGAAGACCATAAAGGAACACTTACATCACTTGGCCCTATTGATTAGTACATGAACAAGTTTTGACTTGCTAATTACCATTTGACTTGCTAATTACTAGTAACAATCATATTCTTTGACTTTGAGTGCTAACTTGGAGGTTTTCCTCTTACAAAAGATGCAAATCATATCTATCCAAGAGGAAAAATAAAGTAATGATTTTTTTTTGTAGGACAATAGCCAGGTTTTCCTCAATTCTACAAGCCTGTGGAGGCCTGCCTTTCCTGATCGACTGTGCAACTCTCTCAACCAGCTGTGCCATCTGCTGCTTTTCTAATTAATGAGATAAATACAAGGTGTGGTCAAAATATATGGCGAATGTTTTAGAATTTTTTAAAAAAAATATTTATCATTAAAAGGCTTGTTGGTATCAACCTTCCTTAAATGACTCGCCCTTGCTTCAAACACACTTGTATAATTATTTTGCCACCTTTTGAAGTGGCTCTGGAAGCCCTTTTTCAGAACATCTTTCCAACGTGTGATCAAAAACTCAGTGAATGCTTCTGCTGTGTGGCAGGTGCCCTCACCTACCTTATTTACTGCAACTTCTGCCTCTTGCCCAAACCAAAAAGACCATGAGAAGAAGTAAATGTTTTGAATTATGACATTGATTAGTCATGATAGAACACCTGAAGATACTTGTAAAAGAAGACTTTCAAAATGGCTCCAGAAAGGGGCTTCTTGCTGGGATAAATGTGTTCAGAGTGAGGGATATCTTTTGAGGGAGATAAAAGACAATGTGCCTTTTGCTGTGATAAACTTTTTAAAATAAAATTTAAACATACACCATAATTTTGTTCATATATCATAGATCTTTGTTTTGCATTTAGTTGATATTCATATGAGAGTCATGTTTTAAACTTTTTAAATCATACTTTGATATCAGAATTTATGTTCATATATGAGAGAAGCTTCATTTCACTTTCCCCCAACAGTTAATTGGACCAGCTCCACTTACTATGTAATTCATCCTTTTCCTGTCTCAATAACGGTGCCTAACTTTACCATGCCTGAAATAAAATCTAGTATAAATAGAAAGTGTGCAACAAAGATATATTTTGGGTGAGTTTTGTATAGTCTCATGTATACTCAGTCCTACATCTTGATCCTCTCTTTAGCTCTTCTCAGCTATTAATCTATGCTTTTTGGCCAGTACTGATTTGCATGCTGTGATTATATGTTAAATTCTGAACTTTAAGAAGCAGTCCCTTTTACTATTGCTCAAAAATTTCTTCTTCATCTTGACTATTTTTCTTCCACGTAAGCTTTATGATCATTTTCAGTTCTAAAGAGAAGAACCCATCCGGAATTTTATTAGGAATTATATACTTATCAATTAATTTTGATAAAGTTAATATTTTATGACTGTAAGCCTTCCTATCGTAGAGCATGGTATATGTTCAGCCCTTACTTTATGTCATTCAATAACAGTTCTATGGTTTCCTTTTACAGGTCTTCTATCTTGTTATCTATATTGCCAAGTATTTTGCAGATACTAGACATGAAACCTTTTTTATTCTCATTTTTATGGTTTTTTTGTTCTTACCAGAAGAGAGAGGCTATTTTGTACATAAATGCCTCATTAAATTTTCATTATTTTTAATAGTTCGTTTGCTTTCACAGTGGTTTGATCTTTCTCTGACCCTGAAATATTTTCAGAATAGAAAAGATACCACCACATAATCTACATAGTTTCTTTTCAATCTACAAGCATTTACCTTAACTAGCAACCTACCTCCTGTGATTTTTTTCCTAATGCCTGAAAACTTGCTATGAGCATGACATTTTTATCTATATTAGATTCTTTTCAAAAAAGGAAGAGCCCTGTAGGAATGCAAACCAGGAGGAAGTGTCTAAATATAAAAGCCTCCGGAGCTGAACCAGATCTGAAAAAGATGTGACCCAGAGAGGCAGAAAGTATTGGAAAAACACAAATGGCATTAGAGCTGGGGGGAGTGGCACACATCAAGACTAAAGGATGATAGAGCATTGAAAACAGTCAAAAGATAGTACGAAGACAGAGTGCTTAGGAGCAGATTAGGATGGGCGACAAGAATTAAGTCAACGTGGGGAAACTTTTTCCAAGACTATGATCTTTGCAAGGGAACTCAAGACTTACGTTTCCCCTGGTGATGGTGTAGAAAATATGCAAAAATGAAGACCTGAGCACTCTCTGAAGAATCGGATACATTTTTAATAGGAAATGTAGTCACTTCCAGAAAAGCACAGTCAAATTAGTAAATGTTCTTTGCTCCATGTAAATACTCTCTTTGTAATATTCCCACTGTTAACGCTGTAATTTTTTGATACGAAAATATTCTTTTTTCTCCTCTGGCTTTTGAAATACAGTAAAAAGGAAAATATGCGTATCATATTTTTATAATAACATGGTAGTATTTGGTCTTATGCAATCTGATCACCATATTTCATAGCCTATAAAATCAACTACCTCCAGAAGTCAAAATAAAGGGTATTTTGCACAGAAAAAAGATTCACCACAAGCACAAATAATTTTTGAAAATTCATGTGTTTTTCACATTAGCAATGTTAGAAGAGGCATTCTCAGCTGGTTTGTACTTGTTCTAAATGCCAAGCGTGATAGCTTTTACCTGAGAAGAAGTATCTCCTTTGGCCCTCATCTGAGTCAATATTGTTGCAGGGACATTGGACCAGACTGATAAAACACCACCTGTTTCAGCTTGGAAAAGCAGAAGGCTGGTGAAATACCCTGATATAATCTTTCATGAAGCCAAGAAAAAAAAGTGCTGCAGACAGAACAGCTGTATTCTCTTTAAGATTTAAAAAGGAACACACAAAAGAAGCCACAGTGAGTGTTTTCTCTAGGAATCTAGCTTAAGCCCACAGTCGCCCTATGTGATCTTCTTTCACCGCCCACCACTTCACTCTGATGGACAGTGCGCCCTTTTATTTGAGGCTGGGGCCTCAGTGGGGCGGCTCCCGGTCCCTCACCTCAGCCCTGTCTTTCCTTTTCCAGTCCCAGTGGGAGGGAGAGTGTTTCCTGCACTTTTCATCTTACAGGTTAGTGACTTTTAAACTTCTCAGAGGGGTCCACAATAAAAATTATTTTTAATCTTAACAAGTCCGATTATATGCAAATTCAAAACAAATGAAACAAAAATTTTTGAGACAGCACTTACTTTCTCTTTAGTTTTATCCAATTTTGTTTCTAAAAACATTGGCTGAGACCCACTACATCAAGACTCAAGAATCCAGTGAAGGGTCACCGGCCTTTCCAAATAGAACTTCCTTTCTCTGTGGTAAGGAACACATGGAGAAGCTTGGACTGAGGGAACTGGGGGATACGGGGGCACTGCTTCCCACCAACCAGGTCTGAGATATCATAGATAGCACAGGGCAGAGGGCATAGATCAAGGGTCAAACAGCTCCTGCGTGCTTCCTAAGAGAGGAAGAGGGTGACATTCCTGATTTGAACACTATTGCATTATAGTAGTGCCAAGCTTCAACCTATCTTTTTCTCAAAATCTAAGACCTGGCTGCACATATTCCTTCCTTCCTTCCTTCCTTCCTTCCTTCCTTCCTTCCTTCCTCTCTCTCTCTCTCTCTCTCTCTCTCTCTCTCTCTCTCTCTCTCTTTCTTCTTTCCTCATTTAGTCATTGGTAACAGGTACTAATTGAAAACCTACTGCACCTTAAGAATGAGAGCTCACAGGTCACCATCACATGCAGTGTCCTCATTGCACTAAGGTCTGTACACCACCACCGCGTCCTAGCAGGCATCAGGAAGGTGAAAAAACAGTGGTGAATAGGAAGCACCCCCTGCACCTGCTTTTGCACAAGGATGACACGTTCCAGAGAACCATGGTCACATTTTAGTGCAATGGCTCTTGACTGAGGTTTGATTTTATAGCCAGGGATATATGATGGTATCAGGAAATGCTCACGATGGACATGAATGTAGCTTGTTATTGGCAGCTGCTGGCTGGGGACAAGAGAGGCTGTTAAACATCTGTGGTACACAGGATTCCACAGGCACAGCTCAATGGTCAAAGCACTTGCTTATCACGCACAAGGCCCTGGGTTTGGTTCTCCAACACTACATTTAAAAAAAATTAGCCAGTCATGCAGAATTTAAGAAGCCCCACTAAGCCTTTTTCTTTGTGACCAGCACATGGACTGTGAGATCCTGAGATGAAAATGAGGTTGGCTAGTTGCTGTGAACAGCACATTTTTCCAGGATTGTTAAGTGGCTCTGTCCTGGTCATGAAGAAATAAAAAAATTTGAAGTAAAGAGAAGTAAAAGGAAATAAAGCAAAATGAACTGAGCACTCACTTCCTTTGAACTGAGAGTTGTGTCGATGGTGTGGGGGTGATGTGGGGGTGCAAGCATGGAAAAAGGGCCCTATAGGGTACACAGCGCTCAGTCAGGCATACACCAAACACGATTCTATCCCTGGCCCTCTAATTTCTCTATATAATCATATCTATAGACTAATTGCATTAACCAAAACAGTTGACTAGCACTGGGTAACAGAAACCTAGCCACATTCATATTCTCTAAGAAGCAACTAAATTCTTAAATACACACATGAAAATTTAAAAACAAATCAAATAAGATCGGTTCAAACAGACTTAAATATCACTCCAAACCGGTAAAATCAAGACACCAATGTTCATGAGGCACAATACACTTTAGAAGGTTAGAAGAATTACCATAAATAATAATATACAGCAGGAGATGCTAATATGATAGACTCTAAGTCAAGACTTGGCATATGGATGAAGCGCACTTTTCTGAAGTTTTCAGATGTAAAGAAAAATAAATATTTCACTCCTTGGTGCCAGTGGATTGTCAGCAGCAAAATCATGCTCTGTTCAAGAGCTGCATTCAGACAGAAGTCTACTTAGAACAGTTTTCTTGATCAATCTTTCAAGAAAACCACATTTTTAGGTTTTTTAAAAGAGAGTAATTTCTCATGTTTTGGCATAACATTTTGTCTTTATTTTTAAAACCATTTAGGTTTAGGCCATGTGTAAACTATAACCCAACTTTTTTCGACCTTTTCTTGTTTGTTTCAGAGATTTTGTGTGTGTGTGTGGGGGGGAACACACATATAATATATAATAAAGTTAGTTTACATGCATAAAATAACTAAAACTTCTGTCTCAGTCACATTCTCATTGCTGGGACACAATATCAAACCGACATGTCCTAAGAAAGGAAAGGTTCACGTTAGCTCACAGTACAGTCTCCCTCCACTCATGGCAGGCTGGCAGTGGTGGCAAGGCTCCGCGCAGGCTCAGCTGGAGAAAAGCAGTTCATCCCCCCACAGAAGGAAGCAGATTGAGAGACCCAGAAGGAGCTAGCGGAGAAGCTACACCCATCTAGGCCATGCTCCCACGGGTTCCAGGTAATTCTCACAACCTAAGCACCTTCCAGAAAGTGATCTTGGCATCATTCTAGATCCAAACCATAAACACTTCCAAGGTCTTTTATTATAAAATTTTTAAAAATCAAGGGAAAAAAACCCCAAGCAGGCTGCTGGTTGGACACACCTGAGTATTCTTGTTTTTCTAAAAGCAGGGGCTACAGACCAGCTCTCCAAGTGGCCCGAGGCTGCCCCAGGACCCCTCTTTGCCTGCTCTTAGTCTATGGGATGACTATGACTATAGAATTGGTGGGAGCACAGCCTTCTCAGATAAGAAGGAACTGGATGGACATGTCTGTCTCTGGCCCTGTTCCTGCTATTCCAGATGTCCTGCTATCGTGAGATGTAAAAACCTAGGGTAGCTACTCTTCAGGGTCCCACCCTTACAGTACAACTGAGTCAAAGACAATTTGCCCGGGAAGCTTCTCTGAGCCCTGAGAAACCAACTCTCCATGAATCCTAGGCTTCTGGTGTCCTTGGCCACTTATCTGTAAGGACTATCCCTGCCTCATGTGACTTGTTTGTGTGTGCCCTCTCTGCCAGACTAGTGCCAGTGACAGAGACCAGCATGATCACAGTGTAGCAGGTGAGGTAACTACAGTCCTTTTCCAAGAGAAATCAGTGCATGGTAAAACCTCTCCATGTAGGTTCAAATGCTGGATTTAGAGTTTAGTAAAAGGCATTCTCAAAAACGTTATTTTGCCTCTTTGATTCTGCAAATCTTAAGTAGAAAATGACATTTCCAATAAGGAAAAAAAAAAGTGGCTCTACAGTTTAAACCCAGGGATGTTCTACCACAGAACTATATCCCTAGCACTTCTTCATGTTTTATTTTGAGAAAGTCTCACCATACAATCACAAACTTACAATCTTCCTGGCTCAGCCTTAAAAGTAGCTGCAACCATGGTTATGCGCCGCCACACCCAGCTACTAAGTGAAATCTGTGACAGTTCTTTTTCTTTACATTTCTTTCTATCTGAGAAACATCTGCTGAAGTCTTGAAAACGACCCAGCTTTTCAAATGCATGTGTCCTGGTTGAGCACATCAAATTCTTCCTAAGTTCCCACAATTCAGAAAGACACGTTGTTATATTTAAATCTTCCATGCGTTACCTGGCAACAGAAATTCATACACAGTGAGTGCTTTGAGCATGAGGCCTGTTTATGGCGCCACCTCTCTGAGGACAAGCTTTGAGATCAGTTGACAATTACTATTCCTCGTCTGGCCTCAGGGTCCCTGACAAAGGAGCACAGAGCAGAAAGCAATTATAAGAAGCAGGCAGAATGTCAGCAGAGTGGCATGATGTGGCACCTTGCAAAATCACCCAGGAGAAGGATTAAGGAAAATCATCCAAAGTAATTATCCCAAAGACCAATGGGGATGAGACAAATCTTCTCCAAGCACTCAGGACGCATCCTAATGTTCCTGAGCCCGGGAAGACTGAGGGAATGCCTGGCCTGAATGATTCGATAGAACAGAGGACAGTTCAGAAAGTCTGCAATGCAATGTGCACCTGCAAGCATGCTCTTCCCGCGGCGCTTCTGTCTTCCGTCGCAGTTGGCAGTCTCTCTCCCCTCATCTCACTCTACGTGCATACACACACATGTGCACACACACACACACACACACACACTAGCACATGCGTGTGAAGTATGATCAAAATATACAGTGAATGTTGAAACTTTTAATTTTTAAAAATGTACTACAGAAAAAGACACTCTACCGTTAATCCCTCTCAAAATACGCCCTCCCCCCTTCCAACACATTTCTCCCTGTGTCCTTGCCACTTTCTGAAGTTGTGAAAGTCCACTTTCGTGTCTTTAAGAATGAGGAAAAAGCCATGGGGAATGCTGCTGCTGGAGGCCACCGATGGAAAATCAGACTCATCAAAATGTCATAGTGGGTCCCACCCACCATGTTCACTGGATCTGGCACCATGGACTTCTGGCTTTTCTCCAAACTCAAAGTGACTATGAAATGTACATGCTTTATACCAATTCAGGGCATCAAGGCAGTCATAATTTCACAATTAAAAATACACGTGAAAGAAAAACTTACAGAATTGCTTCAGAAAGTGTCAAGAAAAATGAAGTAAGATTTAAAGTGGGGGGGATATTTGGAGGGTCAAGAATGGCAAAGTGTCTTCTACTGTAATAAGCTTTTTAAATTTAAGCATTCAGCATGTTTATTGCTCATACTTGATACATACATAAATTTATTTTCAAGTTTGTGTTCTGAATCAAAGTCCATTGAATGGGATTGAGTTCAAAATAATCTTTGAACTTCAGTCACAAACATATATATGTTATATATATATATATATATATATATATATATATATATACATATATATGTTATATATATATATATATAGTCATAAATTAAAATTAAAAGATGGTATTTTAGTATAAAGTCAAGTGTTTTTGACTTAGAAACGCAAGAGAAACCACTCATGGTTAGGAAATAAACCCATCTCTTTTCTCAACTCTTGATTTTGTAGCTATTCAGTATTTTCAAGACATTTAGGAAGCTGACCTTTGCCCTTGTAGCTGTGGTCTCTGATAATCAGAACCTGAAGACTCGGTCCCTTCCTCACCCAATTTCTCAGCCAGTCCCTAACAGATTTCTCTGTTGTCCCTACTTGATGGGTCTTGGAATTAACATACAGCCAGATGCTAAAATAATTGTTGCCTTGCATAAAGCCCTGTGGTTAAATCATCCACTCCAGACCATGACACTGAATGCATCTACAGAATTGAACTAAATTAGGAATTCTGAGACTAAATTAATCATCTGCTATTTTCATCACGAGTAAGATATCGAGGCGACTGAATTGGTTGATGTCAGTCTGAGCGCACTTTATACCCTAGCTTTCCATCCAGCTCATAGTTCTCGAGCTCAGACCCTTTGCCTCTTCTGGATTATTCCACCCATTCCAGTCATGCTTCATCATCTGTTATGGATTTTAATGTCATGGAATCTCTATAGCAAAATTTAAAATACTTGTCCAAATCATCCCAGGAGTTGCAGGGCTGCCTTAATTGAAAAATTGAAATCCAAATAGGCATGCTTTGACTAAGTGGGTTCATTTTAATATTGAAAGAAACAATCAGAATACTACACGTGAAAGGGAGAAAAATCACAGTTACCACCAAAGTAAAGAAAAAAAAAAAAAAACTTGAGATTCTAGCTCTCCGGATTCTAGGAGCAACTTTTACAGGTCAGCTTTTAGCATTTGTGCGGCCAAGACAGGGACCACATAACTGATTCCGAGCCCGTAGCACTGCTCCCTGGCAAGCTTTTGAGAATAAGCCGGCCTCTCTGAAGAATGACTCTCAATAAAACCCAGAAGTGTGTCAAGAGTGCTGGGGTCATTTCTTTCAGTAGCCCCACAGTATATCTTGAGTTTCACACTTCACAGACTACCTTACCCGCACCGCCCTGTAGCGAGGTGAATGGCAACCCCCTAGGGAGGCATTCCCGTTCTGTCAGTTTGTTGCACACTGCACAGTTTGAAACAGAGCTAATACATTTCCTGTAAATTTTTCTCATCCCCTTTAAGCTTTAGCTCGGTACTGCTGAGCTGTCAAAAAGCTGTCCCTGGAAAAGCTCTCATTTTTCTTTTAGTGCCAGTTCTTAAAAAGTCACAAAGCAAAACAAATTACCCCCATAAAACTATAATGGCTAACAAGAAAATTCATGACTACTCTCTTCTAGGACCCCATCTGTCATAATTCAGGCTTGCCCACACTGCTTGGGGATGTGTGGGCTGCAGAGGAGGGGGCTCCAAGATCTTGGAGAGCAGCACACCCACCCCACCTGTCACCCTGGCTCACCATGCCATCTCACCAAGCAAGCTTGCCGGTGACAACCGAGACCTTGTATAGTCTAATGGGAAACTTTCAACCAACCATATTTTTTCTGACCTCTCAGAAGCATCTCCCTATGGATCTGGTTTCCTTTCTGTTTCCTTTGCTGTTTCTATTCCTCCAGCCTCGTAAACTGTTGACCTTCTCTCTCCTAAGAACTTGACCCTCTTATTCAACACCCGGTCTCTAGGCAGACTCGTCTCACTCAGACAAATTCTGTTACTATCAATGTATCAACAACTTTCAGGCTAGGAGTGTAGCTCAGTGGTTAAAGCACTTGCCTAATATGCACAAGGCCCTGGGTCTGATTTTCAAGCCCTGTATTAGTCAAGTGAGGCTGAGGCAAGAGCATTGCAGTGATTTTGAGGCTAGCCTGAGCTACATGGTGACTCCAAGGCCAGCCTGGACTGCAGAGTGAGATTCTTGTCCACAACTCTCAACTGTTTTCCTTCTCCCGGATACTTTTATTTAGATCCTATATAGAAAAGGGCTTCCTGGATAGTCCATTTGCATGTCTTTTTTGGTGGGTCAAACTTGAAATGTCCAAAACTGGATTCCTGAACTTCCTTTCCAAACTGTCATTGTTCATCTCAGTAAACGCAACACTACTCCACAATCTTATCTCAGCCTATCCAATCTTGCCCTCCTCCCTGCTCTGGCCCAGGCCTTCAGGACACAACATGTGTCCCCTTCACTCACGGTGCCACACTGTAGCGCAGTAAACTTTCTGTACCTATCAGACCACATCATCCCTCCTTCCCACCCTTCTGTGAATCCTGTCACTCTTGAGGTGAAGACAAGCACACCAGGTATCTCGCTAGGCTCAGTACCATCCACTCTTACTCCCACACCCTCTTTCCTTTCGCTCCCCACCCTCTGTCCCACACTTCTCTTTCTGCTCCAGGACTTTTCCTTATCCTCAGCCTGCCTGGGATCCTCTTTGGTGCCAGCCTACCAGATCTGCCCCCAACACTGAGGCTCCTCTCTGTTCCCACCTGGCTAACTCTTACTCATTGTCACAACTCAGCTGAAGCAGGGCTGGAGGAATGGCTCAGTGGTTAAAGCACTTGCTTAGCAAGCACCGACTCAAGCACAAAGTACCTGGGTTTGATTCTCCAGCACCACCTAAGCCAAGTGTGGTGGTGCACACCTGTAATCCCAGCTCTCAGGAGGCTGAAACAGAAGGATTGCCATGAGTCCAAATCCAGCCTGAGTTCAGAACCAGCCTGGGCTGCAGAGTGAGACCCTGCCACAAAAAAAGAAAGGAAAGAAAAGAAAGAAAGAAAGAAAGAAGGAGAGAAAGAAAATGAAAAAGAAAACAACTCAGCTGAAATAACCTTGCTTCTCAGAGATCCCCAGAGACAAAGGTAACCATCTTCGCTACACACTCCCGTGGCTCGCCATGTGTGTCTTCGTCTACTGTTCTCCTTGGTCATATTTATAAGTGTAATTTGCCCTTGTTCACTCGTCTGTCAGCTTCATGAGCCCGGGGCACTGGTCTCTCTCATTCACAGCAACAAACTTCATAAATTAAATTGAATTGGTTTTTGTAACTTTTTGGAGAACAGGAATTATGCTTTTGCTTTCTCTGTTTTAGTACAACGTTGTGGTTTTGGTCAAACCACATCTAAACGGTGGGTGTCTCACCCATTTTTACTTCCTCCACATTGCACATGGCCTCATACCTTATAGATGTTCAGTAAATGTTCAGGGTTCGAGCAACAGAAGCCAGCTTCTGCACAAAGACCGAGTAGGGTAGCAGAGAGCATGGACTTGGCATCAAGAGACCTGGGAATTGGTCTCATTGTGTCATTTATTATCTATAGCAGTTTGATTTTTTTTCTCTTTTGTGATCCTGGGATTGAATGCAGGAAGTGCATTCTCTTTCTTTTTATTTCAGGACAGATTCTTGCAAAGTTGTCTAGCCTGGCCTCAGTCTTTTGATCCTCCTGTCTCTGCCTCAGCCTCTGCCTCCTGAGTATAGCAGCATGCACCTTAGAGAATTTTTGACAGGTTATCAAGTTCTTCTAAGTTTCATTTTCCTTAATTGTAAAATTGGATCACTGGTAATATTTAACTAATTGGGATTATAGGAAAGTTTTAAATTTACTGAAGTTTCAATAATCTTAGTCTGTAAATTAATTGACAATAAATAGTAGGAAAAAGAATACACAAATTTTATTACATGTCCAACACATGGAGAATGAAACTCGAAGAGGCCCAAGATGGCTGAAATTTACATGGAGCTGAAGGGAGAAGGGAGGCGCTGCGGGGCTACAGAGAGCTGAGGGGAGGAGCATGCAGTGTGCAAGGGTTGTCCTGCTGTGCAGATGGACTCTCGGGTAACTGCCACCTGTGGTCATGTCTGTCTAGGACAGGAGCCAGACTACAACATTCCCCCCCCCCCCCCCCCCCCCCCCCCCCCCCCCCCGGTGGAACAAATCCTTGTAAGCAGAAAAAGAGAAGAGCTCACCTAGAAAAATCTCTGCCTACATCTGCTGTTTACTAATGAAGATAGATACGATTTTTTGTAAAAAGATTCTCAGAGCCATTCTTGTATCCACAGTGATGTGCAGTTTCTCTGACTACACTACTCGAAATATGCCAAAGACATATACTTGAGATGGGATACTTTACTCTCCCAGAGGACATTAGGAAGGTAAAATAATACATTCCTTGGAAAGAACAGCAGTGAATTCTCTTACCAGTGAATATGGAATAAACAAAGCCATCACTACCACAACTAACATGGTTAGGTCAGCCATAAAAACCTGAGTTATGCCTCCAACAAACCAGGAATCATTGAATAAATAATGGTCTACAGATGCCAAGAAGCACTATGAAGTCATTAAAGTGCCTTGAAATAAGATTGATTACACAGGAGAAATACACTGTATTAACAAAAACTGGTTTAATAAATGTATATACAGCATTTACCATGGACAAGTCACAGTGGCAGCGCTGAGAATATAGGAGTGCGGATGGCAACGTGGTCCCTGGCCTCATTGAGCTTTACCTCAGTGCCTGTAAAGTGACAAGCAAAAAGAACTGAAGAAAGGGGCATTTCTTAACAAGATAAATAGAAATAATATACGTGATGGTATAGACATAAGACAGATTGTTTTTCTTTACTACTGGGTTTGCACTCAGGGCCTTTGAACTGAGCTACATCCTCAGACCTTTGTTTTTCTTTTGTTTAAACAGTTCTTTCTAAGCCACTAAGTTACTCAGGCTGGGCTCAAACTTGCAATCTTCCTGCTTCAGTGCTGAGATTACATACATTCACTACCATGCTCCCCTCTCCACACAAGATGTGTACATAGTTCCAACAAGTAGCATGTTAGTCCATGAGAAACGTATGAATACATAGATTCCTGGAAGGAAATGCAGCAAGATATTATGTTCTTTCTTGTATTCATATGGCATTTACCAAAAATGTACAAATTTTAAAATAACAACAGATTGTATCATTCTATGAACCTGTCTGTTGAAGGGAAAACCTAAACAGAACTTTTAAATTCCTTGTCTGGAATCTACTTTCCTTTCTTCTGTGTCCTTTTCAGTTTTCATAATGAAGTCAGAGGTGAGCCGGACCTGACTGCCTTCCCTTTCTGCAGGCTCCCCTGTCTCCTTGGCCCGCCAGGTCATGGGTAGCCCTTCTTTTATTCCTCCACGCTTCTCTGAGTCCAAGCCTTTCATTGCATCTCCCCTTCCTGCATCTATAACCTCTCATTCCCTGGGCTCTCGTCCTGCTACAAATTCTGCCATGCTTTGCCTGTCCTGGGCCCGTGGGCTGCCGGCACTCCCACCCTCTCAGTACTTTCATTCAACAGCCAACATCATTGAGAATGGTCCGGAAACCCCTCCGCTTCCTCAAGTCCCATTTACTCTTCAGTGTCAGTGAGTTTGCTCCCACTCACAGCTCACACTGAAGCAGCTCTTGCAAATACCACCAGGAACTTGCATACTGTCACATAAAATGGACACCTCACATTCTTTACAAACCTCTTTGGTGCCTTTCCACATGTTAATCCCGTTACCTAAAGTGCTCTCCCAGAGGCCATTTGACTACCTCACTCTGTTTTACATGATTAACTCCTCCTTTTGTAAAGTCCCAGTTCAAATGATAGCAGGCTAAAGAAGGATTCACTAATTCTTCTGCTGGCACTCCCATAAAATAAGCTTCTTGCAACATGGATGAATCTTAAAAGCATCATGTTGAGTAAAAGTAGCCAGACACAAAAGGCTATGCACTCTGTGACTCCCTTGATAGAACGTTCTGGAAAAGGCAGTGCTGCAGGAGTAGAAATCTGACCAGAAGCTACCAGAGTCGACTGTGAAGCAAAGTGACTGACTACACAGGGGATCAAAACACATTTTAGGATGATAGAAATGTTCTATATCTTGATTATGCCATTTTAGTTATAGAACTGCAGCATTTGTTAAAATTCATAAAATTGTATACCTAAAGGGAAAATCTTACTACATGTAAACTCTTTCTAAAAAAAAAAAGAAAACAAAAAAAAAAAAAAGAAAAGAAAAGAAGGGCTGAGGGTGTAACTCAGCTGTCAGAGTGCCCGTCTTCAAAGAACAAGGCTCACGGTTTGGTTTCCCAGAATCACATAAGCTGGGTGTGGTGGTGAATAGCTGTACCTCCAGAACTGAGTAGGCTGAAGCAGGAGAATTGCCATGATTTCAAGGCTGGCCTGGACTTTGGGGCAAGTTGGCAGCCCAGTAACCCTGCTGCACTGTCTCCTGGTGTACTGACTTAAAAAGTTGAGAATATAATTATACTGCCTGTGCAACTTAGCTAGGAGAGGAAAGAGTGCCCCCAACAATAGAAAGGAGGCCAAGGAAAGGTCAGAAATCCTGAAGATACTGAAAGACGAGGACAATAGCATCCCTGGAAGCTGTCGCAGTGGCCTGGGGCTACCAGCATCCCCGGAGCGAGGAAAGCCTGGAGCCTGGAACCTCTGTCAGAGGCACGCACTGATCAGGAAAAGTGCAAATTGACAGTAGCTGGTAGCCCCAGCCTCCAGAAACCTAGTGCGAACTGCAAACACACTGCAAGCTCCCCCTAAAAGGTCTCCTTGAGCCTAGACCAAAAGCAATGCTTGGCAGCCATGGTGGGCAGTGACATAGGCAGGAGCCATTTTATTAAATTTTAAAAAGCCCAAGGCTAAACAGTTTAAAGAAGGCTCAGACAGGCACACTGGGGTTTTGGGGGTCACTTTTAAACAGTGCCTGGGAAGAAACTGGCACAGTTGTAGAAAGGAGAAAATGCCACTGACCCCCTGAACTGGGAGCACCTCTGAGGGCGAAGAGCCCTACTTTCAGGTGGGGGAAGCCAGGACAACCAGGAGATCTTTGCTGAGGAAGCTGGGTCTAATCTTCACATCTCAACGGCCATCAGACTGTCAAGTGCTCCTTCACTGACTCCTCCCAGCACAGAACTGGGAGGAATTTCAGCTCCCTCTCACAAACCATCATAGCTGTTCAAAGAATCCTCTCAGCTAGGCCTTTAAGATGAAGCGCCTCAGCAACAGGAAAACGGGAAAAAGGCAAGGCAACAGGACACACACAGAAATGCCGGAAACACCAGAAACTAATGTCAGGGTCTTGAAATAGTGGAACTCATAGTGAAGAAAATCAAAGAGCAAATACACAAGTCAAACAAACAGTTCAAACAAGATATTCTCAAAGAAATGCAAGCATCGATCAGCAGGCTTAAAGAAAAACTTGCTAAGCAAATAGTGGTCTTTATAGAGACAAATCTCATTGAGAATATAAAAGCCACAAATAAAAAGTTGGCTGAGGTAAATAAGGAAATGTAAAATTTGAAGGAACATTTTAATAAAGAAGTGAAATTTTTGAAAAGATATCCAGCTGAAATTTAGGATATGAAAAGTACGTTTGAAAGCAGGGGAAGTCAACTTGAACACTGTGAGGACAGCATTTCAGACCTTGAAGACAAGGCTGAGGAAACAAATGCTATAATTTGGCATGACTCCAAAATTAGAAATAAGTCCCAGAAAAGCAGATGGATACAACAGCTGATGGATGGTTGAAAGAGAACCATCCATAGAATTATGGGTGTGGGAGAAAGAAAAGAAGACAGCACTGAAGTTACAAAAGAGCTTATTCACTGAAGTCATGCAAGAAAATTTCCCAAACCTATGAAAAAATTAATTTTCAGATACAAAAAGCTTATAGAACACCAGGAAATCTCAACCACCAATGAGACTCACCACAACATATCATAATCAAGACCTCAGGAATTATACATGAAGAAAAACATTAAAAACAGCAAGAGAAAAGCATTCATTATTTTACCAAAGCAAACGCATTCAAATTACTACAGATTTCTCAATGCAGACTTTAAAGATCAGAAGAGCCTGGAGCAAAATCTTTCACGTTTTTTTCTTTATTTTTTTGTTTTGTTTTGTTTTTCCCATTTTATTGATATGTATAAGTGCAAAATTTATGGTTTACAATGAAGTTTAGCATTTTGTGCACTTATGTATCTTGTCAAGGTGACAAGGACTTTTCCACTCTCCTTTTGTCTTTCAAGTTTTAAAATATAGCAAGTGTCAACCCAGGTTGTCGTATCTAGCAAAATTATCCCTGAAAATTGAAGGAGAAATAAAATTTTTTTCATGACCAAGAATCCGTAAAGAAATTTGGGACCACTAGCCCTGTACTGCAGAAAATACTTGAAGTAATCTTTGGGAGGGACAGAGAGACAAGCAGCACCAAAGAACATAGTGGAAAAGAAACATCTAAAGAGAAAGGGTAACAAAAAACAGACATCGGTCACTCAAGCTGTATCCCATCAAAACAGGACCAGCTTTCTCCTAAAATCTGTGGAACTTCCCTCCTTAATTATTACTTTTATTAGTATATTACTGTGAAATATATAGTAATTATATTGAACACAGGGATATAAAATCTTAATCCATGAAACTTTTTGATGTGTATAAGTATTTATCTGGGGTTGGAGTGGAAGAAGGCAATGGTTTTGATTTGGAATGTTTTTACTTTTAAAAACAGTAAGAGTTAGAAAATAAATGGTTCAGGGAGTCTTTTCCCTGAAGCTTCCAGTGAGTGGTAAGTATAACAGATCATGCAGGCCTTAGTCCACTGGCTAAGAGTTTAGTCAACTATTAGTCCAACCTGTGAATCTTGAATTTCACTTTTCACTTTCATGCTCTGTAACTAAATGTGTGATAATGATCTTAGGCATTCTTCCCACTCCACATTGGAACAGATTTCTTTAAGTATTCTGAAATAACTAAGCATGCTATTATATCTACTGCTTCATGTGTGATATACCTCTGTGATGTAGACTTAAGTTCATTTAATGTAGAAATTCACTTATTTGGACTTTGATGTAAGTTTAGTCTAAGAAAACTGATTGATGTATAATGGTAACTTGAGGGTTTTGAATATAAAAATATTTACCTTTCAGTACTCTGCTAAGGAATTTGAAATTTAACTTCTCTATCTTTCTTATAATTTCTAGCCTTATGATTTCCATTGCTATAGTTCTTTTCTTATGTGAACTGGTGGGCAAGGCCAAGTTAAATAATCTCAGCAAAGCTACAGTAAGATACAAAAAAAAAAAAAAAAAACCTTTCAGTTAATCATCCCAATAAAGGCTCTACTAAGGCATTAAGATACGGTCACTGCAGCCTATTGTAGGGGTAGGAAGCTGAGCTAAAGAGTAGTGATTTGCATGGTGAAATGAATCAGACATGGAAGATTAAATATGTTAAATGTTGCATGGTTTCTCCGATTTGGGAAACAAGCATTCTATAGAACCAAATGTGTGTGATAGTGGGAGTTAGGGGAGATGGAAGGGGGAGGGAAGGCCAAAAATGGGAAGAAGAAAGGATTATAATGTTGATGTTATGTATATATATATATATATGCACAAAATATTCAAGCTCACTGTAACCTTTATGTATTACATACATGTATTAATAAAAATTGTGGGGAGGGGGAAGGCCCCAAAGTGAGTTCAGCCTGGACTATAGTGCCAGATCCTGCCCCAGTAAATATACATACATACGTACATACATGCATACATACATACATGCATACAAAAAACAAGGTCAGGATCATCTCTACAGCAAACCGCCCGCAACTCAGTCCCCAGTCATGGACTAGGTTTAGTCATTTCCTCTTAATTCCTGTCACAATGGGTAACCAGCATTTCCCTGCATATGCCACACTACGCTGGAGTTATCTGCTTACATTAGTTAAGATTTTCATTGCTACAATGAAATAAGAAAACAAATAACTTTATAGAGAAGTGGGTTATCTAGCTCAGTTTTATTTGTTCAAGGACTCTGGCACTACCTCAGTTCTTGGCTCTATTACATGATGGCCAAGAAAATGAGTGATATATCAAAACAATAGGACAGAGATTGGAGTCCCTCAATCCTTTCCAAGGCCACACATCCAGTGACCTAAGGACTTCCCATCAGACCCTGCCTCCCAAGGATTCCACCCCTTCCCAACAGTGTCACGCTATGGACAAAGACTGTAATCACAATTGACACTTGGTGAACACTCAGGTCAGGCTCAAACCATAGTACTACTTAGAATAAAAATTTTAAAAATATATTTGCATGTGTTCAGCCTATCTACTAAAGGTAGAACTAGTCAAATAAAAAACCATATTATATTTATCTTAAAATATTTTATACCTAACTCATTCTCAACCTCCTATCTACTTCCCATGACCAGCATATTGATTCATCCAATGATCAATGCAATCAGTTCTCTTATCTACTTAGCAGACGATCCAGTGAAGTTCCCTGCTAAATTCAAAATCTTTTCTCATAAGTTTCTCATCAAAATTCTCTCAGAGTTTTCTCTTTTATTTCCTCATTCCAAGCTAATATGACTACATAATTCTTAATAAGGTATTAATGACTAGTGGTAAGTCACATTTCTAGAAAGTACATAAAATTTTAGCATATGTTTTCAACATTTTATTTTAAAGAAGGTACCCTAGTAGTAGAAATATTTGAGGTGAATTTATAAGCTTGTAAAGGGAATGTTTTGGGTAGAGGCTGAACAATGTCTCTAGAAACTATGGGCTGGAGGAATAGCTCAGCAGTTAAAACGCTTAGCAAGTGCTAAGCCCCAGAGTTCAGTTTTCCAGCACCACATGAGCTGGGTGTCATAACACATGCTTGTAATCCTAGCACTCAGAACAAGAGAATTGCCATGACTTTGAGGCCAGACTGGGCTATATAATGAGTTCAGAACCAGCCAGGACTACAGAGTGAGACCCTCTCTGAAAAAAAAAAATCTGTGCAAGAATTCCTAACAATTGATAGGAATGCAGCAACAGTTTAAAGTCAGGACCTACAGTGATTTTAAAATTGATTCCTAAGGACCAATTTCTAGACAGATCATTATTTAAGAAGAATGAGTAGGGGAAAAAAATGAGAAAGGCAAGCTTGACCCAGCTACTTTATAAACCCTGCCTTAGTTACTTTCTCATTCATGTGACTACCCAACATCCATAATTTATGGCAAGAAAGATTTATTTCAGCTTACAGTTTCAGAAGGTCACAGTCCATACATGGGTAACTGGCAATGATAAAAGCACATCACAGCAGGAAAAGAAGGAGCATGGTGGACACAAGCCAAGTGGGAAAGGAAGGACAGAACTACCCTTCCAGGTCCCATCTCACAACAGCACATCACACATATATGATGCTTTTAGGGGACATTCCAGATCCAAGCCATAACATTACACCCCTGGCTCTAAAAAGACTCAGATATTCCCCCTTGTGCAAAAGGCATTACATTCATCTTTAAGATGTCAAAGTCTGAACAATTTCAGCACTGGTAAAAAGACCAAGTCCAAAGTCTCCCCTGAGAGGAATGGCAAACTCTCAGGTGTGAGTCCCTTTGAAATAAAGAAAAGTCAAACACTGCCAAAATACGAAGACACAGCATAAACATTTCCATTCCAAGAGAGAGGAATAGGACAGTAGAAAACAACTGGACCAAATAAAGAACAAAACCCAGCAGGACAATAACTAAATCTTGCAGTCTCATTAAATAGCTCTGTGACCAGCGCTCATGATAAAATTCTGGCAATATGTGAGCTCCAAAGGGCGTGGGTGGCCCTGCCTGTACACCATCGCCTCGGGCTGCTGTAGACATTATAGCTTCTCCTTTAGGATGACTCTGTAGCTTTCTTCAGCAGATGATCCATGTTTTTGACATCTCCAAATTTCTAGTGTCTCCATTGCACCTCAGGCTTCTCCTTCACAACTTCATGCATTGCCCTCCAAGGGGCACATTGTCTGGCCTCTGAGACCTTCCTTTGAAATCTGAGGGTAAGTCTCTGTGACCTTACAACTTTTGCATTCTGCATGCCTGTAAAGCCAGGACTCTGTGGATGTTGCCAAAGTCCGCTCCACACCTGAGCATTAGCCTGGCCTTCTTGTACAATCGCTGCTGAGGCCTCTAAGTTCTTAGATGGTTAACTTCAGAAAACGTTTTTCTCTTTGGCCCTACCGGATACCCTGAGGTATTATTCTCAGAGCAAGGTTCTTTGCCTTTTCATCCTTTAATCGGTGAAGTTTAGGGTCTTGTTGATTTCTGACACACCTATGAAGCATCTTTTTCATAATACTGAATTCAAGTACTTGGCTTCTTTTTAGTTCTAATCTCCTTAATAAACACATCTGTCATTTTCTCCTGTTCCTCAGTGTAGAGTTGGCTAAAAGCCCCCAAACAGTATCCATGAAATGGCCTGCACAGCAAGCTGTTTAAAGGTCTTTTTTTCATCAGATTAAGTACTTCACTACCCTTAACATCTGTTTTAGTTAGTCTCTAGACAAGATCAAAATGCTGACACACTCTTTGCCAGAGAGTAACATACATGATTTTTAAATTGATTGTGAAAAAAGTCCTCCTTCCCATCTGAAACTTCTTGAGCCTGGTCTTTACAGTCCACACTTACATCAGCATTCTGGTCTTCTGGGCTCTGACCAGAATCTCGACAATCACTGAGAATTCACTTTCTTCCATTGCATCTCCTCCCACGAAGACAGTGTGCTAGATCCAACCAAATTTTGCCCACCTGAGGTGGTTCACCCCCTGACCTGCTTCTCAAACACCATGCACGGAGCAGCCAGAGAGATGTTCGCCATATGGGATTCTACACAGGCAGCCACTCACCTAGTTTGGCCCAATCTAAGTGTCAGTGAACTCCTGTCCAAAGTGTTTTTCTGAGAAAGGAACCAACAATTTTTATTCAATTCTAAAAAAAAAAATTCTGCATTCTTTAAATGTTTTTTAAAAATTTATAATGGAATAGTTATGAATAAAAATAAATGAGTGAAAAACTAGGCTGGTGACACAGTTCTATAATCCTCACATTTTGGGAGACTGAGGCAGAAGGACTACAAGTTAAAGCCCAACCTGAGTAACTTAGAGACTTATTAAAAGTCTCAAAATAAAAATTAAAAATGGCTTTGGGACGTAGCTCAGTAAGACAGCCCTTGAGTCAATCTCCAGTACCACGAATAATAATCATAATCACAATCATAAACAAAAAGTATGTATTAGCAGTTATCCTGTGCGTAGAACTACAGAATAGGTGGTGATCAACTTTTAGGATCTTCTGTGGGAGAGTTCTCCCTTAGCCAATAAGGTGGATAATCCCTACCTGCTGCATATCAGCCTATAAGGGAAAATCACCAAAATTCACTATAATTTTCTTTTCTTATGGCTAAAGTACATTTCATATGTATGGGTTCCATTTGCTTTTTGTCCCCAAAATGAGACATAGGAAGAATTTATATCCTTATTTCACAAATGAGAAATAAAAGCTCAAAGAAGAAAAGAGGTTAGACTAAGAATACAGGTACTTTTTAACTAGCTTCCAAGAAAATTAATCAGAAATCCAATTGCCTTGTACCCGATGAAGACCATTCCATAGCCATCCAGCCCTTGTCTCAGCAACTTCAGGTTCCTCTCTGGGACCACTGGAGAGATTATGTCAATTTGAGGCAATCAAGAACCATGGATTAGGGATTTAGGAACTATGCCTAGATTAGGCAATTAGAAACCAGCCTAGATTAGGCAGTTAGGAACCAGCCTGGATTTGAGTGTGAGTGATCTGTGGGCCAGTGAATGAGGGAAGAGCACCCACTCAGACGTAGGAGGCCCAACTGAGAACTCAAACTCTATAAAACGAAGGAAAAAGAAAGATTATTACAGCTTTTTCTTCTGCAAAAGCCCTCACCTGCAGTCTCGGATGGGTGTTCTACCTCTCGTGTAAGCAGCTATCGGACCCTGCAGCTCTCACATGTGTAGGCCGCCATCTTGGACTATCTTTGTCCTCAGACTTGTAAGCCTTCCAAATAGATCCTTTTGATACATTCTCTGTCAATTCTGCCTTTTGTAAGAACCCAAACTAATACACTCTCCTTGAACAACCTTGATCACGTCAACATTACTTACAATCTGCCTCAAATATAGATTGCTGGGCCACCACCAGTTCCCTCTATTCCTCTAGGGCTCATAATGAAACTGATATTCCACAGTAAGAGACACACAAGATGACTTCTGAATCCTTTCCCCCTGGTAGCCAGTTTAAGCTCACTTAATGTGGGGTGGGGTTGAGGGCGGGGGGTGGAGAAAGCAGGCTAAGATAAGAACTAATGTTTGCAGACTCGATGCTTTTTTTTTTTGCCACAGAATTAGCATACATTATGCCTCATCCAAATCACTTTCTCTTTCTCCTCTCTGTCCTTTTCCAGAACTCCCAGAACTGGCTGGAATGTAGGACAAAATTTCCTACAACACACAGACATCACCCATCTGTCTCTAATTTTACAAAATGACAAACTGAAATAGAGTTGAGAGCCAAAAATTCTATTTCATTCTTCTCTCTGATATTCTAGTTAGGCCAGTAAATTTTCCTCTTTTTCAGTGTAAGTCAGGCGAGGCTGAGAAAAGAGACAGCATCTCCCAAGTAGCCCTTTTCTGTGTTGACAATGAGGATTTGCAGAGGACTGGACCCCTCAGACCTAATCATAAGACTCAGCCCACTGTGCTGGGGGTGACTCTCTCTCTCTCTCTCTCTCTCTCTCTCTCTCTCTCTCTCTGTGTGTGTGTGTAAAACATCACAAAAGAGGACCAAATAGCATTTATAATTGTTTCAATTTGATAGGGTGATTTCTTTGAAGGGATGAGTTTAGCAAAAAGATGTAGATCTAAAAATTCAGAGAATGGGTACCCAGAATTAGTCATATGCTTGAGGAAAAATTGCACATGTACCAAATAGAGCAGTCCAGGACATATTTGACTGAAGCCAGAAATCCCAGAAATCCTGAGCTTCAATCCTGAGATTAACTGGAAGCCGGATAAGCCTTCACTTCATACACACACAAAGATAAGAAAGATGAGCAGAGTATTCTTCAGAGAAGGTGGCACCACAAGTACTACAGGGACAATTTAGACGACATTAATCAAGAGAGAGAGAGAGAGAGAGAGAGAGAGAGAGAGAGAGAGAGAGAGAGAGGGAGGGAGAGAGAGAATGCAGCTAAAAAGTTAAGGAGAGTTTTATTTAACTACAGGTGAACAATTTTCTAAGTTTGGACCTCCTCAAGGCATAAACTGAAGGGAGGATTGGAGTTCTAATGGCTTCTTTAAAAAGTGATCGTGAGAAATACTGAATACAGTCACTTCATGGAAAGGGGGGATAGTGCAAATGGGGGAGGGGTTTGGGAGAATCAGAAAGGGAGTGGGGAAGGGTTTGTAACTCTGACACAATAGATATGTGCCCAAATATTCACGTTTTATGTACACATTATGCATTGCATAAACACATATTATTAAAACAGGAGAAAATGAAGAAAAAATACATAAAGGTGACCCAGGAAACAGGACTGAAGAACCAGGGAGAGTCATAAAAGAAGGAAAAGCCAAAGCACGGGTTCATTACCAAGGCCACTGCAGTGTTCCACTGAGATTTGTGACAAGGATGTGGACTGCCATCAGGACAGACCACCTGAAAGATTGCAGAGCATCACCTCACTGCTCCAGCTCCCGTCTCTGAAGTGGCCCTGGCGGCACTAACTCTTTTGCTTTGAGCCCATCAAGTTCCTTCTACAGCTGGAGACAAACTTGAGGCAGAATGATGCACATCACAAGCTGAAAGCTTAAGGCCAGTTTCCAGCAGTCCGCTGGGACGGCGACTCCCACGTGGCTGTCCACCGAGCTGAGGCTAACATCGGGGGTGGTCTCAGGGACTTTGATGCTGATACCGTCGTTTCCTTCACCAAACTGTGGCTCTTTTTATTCCTTAGCCTAATATATGTTCAGAAGTGATGAGCAATCGCAGTCTGCACTGCCATGATTGTTTTCTTCTAGAAGAATCTCCTAACTCTCGTTCAGGCCTTAGTACACACTGCTGCTGACATTCGGAAAAGTCTCCTTTCCTGCTACTTTCTACTTACTACTATGCTTTGTTATATGGTCTCGGCTTAAAAATTATTTGCTCTAGGAAACTTTCCCGACCTCTAGGGAAGGTCAGCTGCCCATGCTCCTGATGAATGTTGTATGGCTTCTTTGTGCTGCTTATCACATTTTATAGAAATTGGTTTTTAATATCTGTTAATACCTGGCACACAGAGAAACATGCACATACAGATACACATCACTCAATCAGTTTCTGCAGTCAAGAAGCTGGCTCTTTTGTTGACGGATCATTTGCAAAATCTTGCATAGTGCCTGGCGCAAAATCTGATCAATAAACTTTTGCTCAGTGGGCTAATGAGTAGGTGGATGGATGAACAAACAAGTGAGGAGGTAGAGAAGATAAAAACATCTGTTGTCACATAAATTTGCCCAAAAGTGTGGTTTTCTCCTGAGGTCTGAGTTCCTTTTCCTGCTGTACCACTTTCAGCACAATTATTCCAGAGCTTTCCCTCCAGGGTCTCTTGTGTGGGCCTTTTGGGGGAAGGAGAAAGTGCAAGTCCATCGCCACAATTGTCCTCAGGGTTTCTATCTTTTGTGCATCTCTGCATCTCCACAGTACTCCCAGCTGAGCACATCCCAGGGGCCATTTTGTTTGTTCACCGAGGAGGGGGTAACCTATGCAGGGATAGGAAGTACTGTTCCATTTAGTCCTGTCCTTTCAGATTCAATTTTCTTTCTTAGTTCCTGACTTTAACCCCTTCTTGTTTCTAAGAGCAGAGATGATCTTTATGAGTGTAAACTTGCCCATCGTCCTCCTCCTTCTTGACCTCATCATTCTCAAATGCTCACCCTTCACAAGCCTGGAGAAAAGAAGAGGAAAATGAAAACATCCATCAGCAAATTGTGCTCTTCCCAGCACAAGGTGTCAAAGATGACGCTCTTCTGGGGAGCACTCAGGGTCAGGGAGCCTCTGACTCAAACCCTAGATGACCTAAAAAATAGCAAGAAGAGGAAAAAATATCACAGGAGTCAGGAAGTCTCCCCATCAACACAGAGCCCAAGATCATCAAGGTCCTAATAAATGAGTAGGGTCAAACAGCAGAGCATCCCAGAGCAGCTCAGTAGGCCAGCAAGTCTGAAAACATGAAGTCAGCACAAGTGATAGGATCTGAGGCCAGGTGCACAGGCTGTGCTTGAGATAAGCAGATCCTCGCCTATCTTCTACAGCGACAGAGCTTGGAGTCCACTCAGATGAAGCGACTCCTTGCCTCCTGCTGCTTTTCTCCCTGGAAAGTTCTCCACCAGGCTCTACCTGCTTCAGTCTGGCCATTGTGTTTTGCTAAGCTGATTTATCTCTTCTAGAAAGACTTGCCTGAATCCGCAGACCAAGTGAAGTACAGCTTCCCCATTGTTCCTCTCCCAGTAGGTACCGCGTTGTCTATTTCCCCTGCTGCCCTCCAGGAAGAAGGCATCTTGCTTATCTCTGTGTACTTAAGGCCTCCAACAGTGCCCAGTTTATAGTAGGTGTCCCAATCAACCTGAATAAATTGAGCTTAACAAATCAATAAACTTAGACTAATTAAGAGAAGACAGAAGCTATTTACCAGAGCAGGCACAAAAACAGAGCTAAACTGTCAATGGATGTGATATAAAACTGAGGCCTAATGTCCTGGGTAATTGCTATTTAAAATTCTGGTACCAGCAGTTCAGATTGGTGTAAGGTTTTGAAGTGAAATTGAATTCACAGACAAAAGTCCCATAGCTTCAACCCTTGGTGACAGAGACAGAAGCCAGACCAACTAACAGGATCAGTAGTGGGTTGATTCATTCCTATGGCTTGGCAAGGGTTGATTGAAAAAATTAGAAATTGACAACTGATTAGGAGGAAAGTAAAATGACCATTGTTTAGGGGGGTAGACACAGTACAAATATTATTGGCCTGGTGAAATCTCTCCAACCTAATTTATTCTTTCCTCTCTCAATTTTTTCCACCCCTCAGCTTTCTCTCAGTTTGTTGAATATTCCAGATTCTTTGCTGTCCTGGGATCATTGAACTTTCTATTTTTCTCTGCTCTGAATTTTCTTTTATCTTCACTTTGAATTATAAATTCTTTCTCCTCTGTGGGTTTTAGCTTAAATGTTAATCTTCAATGAAACCTTTGTTTGATTCTATTAAAAGTAGATGTGCCCCATCACAGCACATTAATCCTTAACTTTGCTTTTTTATTTCATTATACTACTTGTACAATTTGCTTTGTTTATTGGATTACTGGTGGTAATGGAAATTCTGGTTTCCCTTACTTGAGGAGATTTCCTAAGGACCCAAGGACCCTGCCCCACTTGGTCATTGTCTTATGTTAGCACGTAACACCCGGCACATAGTAGGACATTGTTGACATTCCTGTTGTTGTTGTCACTGCTACTTTCGAGATAACTTCTTTAACATTTATAAAACTGAAGTGATATAACAAATCATGAGCTCAGAGATTCTCCATTTTCTACATCCTTTATGAATTATCCATCAGAAAGTATCAGTTAATACTTGCAGGACCATGTCAGCATTCAGTAATATGTATTAAAAGATGCTGTGAGCGTCCAACCTAGCCCTGTGAATAAATCCCTCCTAATAAGAGAAAATGAGATTTCATGATTAGGGGTTTAGAAATAATAAAGAGAGGGTTAAAATAAAACTAGCGAAGGCCAAGTAGAATGAAGCATAGCTATTGGCATGCCTTCCAAACTGTGTCTCAGATTACAATTTCACATAAAATAAGATAATTGCTTGCCAAGCCACATGAAAGGCATGAATTCTGGGAGAATTTAAGCAGAAATGCATCCTCATTGGCCGGTAGAATCTAGAACTTCCCTAAATCCCTCTTTCCCTCAGCCATTTGAGTGTACTCTGCTCTGATCTGTCATCATTCCGGTGACTAGGTACCAGCAACAATGAGGCCTTCATTACCCAAACCAGGTCTGTGAAGTTAATTACAAACAACAACAGCAAGATACCCTAAGGAAAGTTTTAAAATGAGCTTTTGTGGTTTGCAAAGCCGTGATAAAGTCCCTGCGGAGGCCCTAGGCAGTGTGGACATCCGCCTTTTGTTGCTGTTGCTCGTATTTGTCTCATCCCAGAAGTCAAGCCCTGTTCTATCTCCTTTAAGCTAGATTTCAAAACTAATGATTTACAAACAAAATGTTTCCTTCCTACATGGGACGTTAGCAACTTTGTCTTCCTATTAAAAACAAGCATTACTTTCAAAGCCAGAAAAAAAAAAAACACTTCCTACTTGTCTACCTTATTTATTCCATTCCCACTATACTTTTATGGCCTGTCCAAGCCCTGACATCCCCTGGAAGTCGGCCATGGCTCCAGCCCACAATGATCATGCTGACCTCTCTGAAGCTAAGCCTATAAGTCAAGTTTTTACTGTTTTCTAACCATATGAGTGGGAGGAGAATAAAGGGGGAAGTTGTGGGAGGAGACTTCGCGCTGGAGAGTTCTACACAGGCAACCTCCTTTAATTCTTTCCACAACCCCAAGAAACAAAGGAGAATTAATCTTTGCCATTTTCCAGATGAGGAAATCTGAGAACCATGAGAGAAACTTGCTTCAAGTCCAGAGCCAGTAAAAAGTGAAGTCAGGATTTGAAGCTGGATCTCTAACTATATAAAACAGCTTTCTTACATGTTGCTGAATCAGTTTTACCTCCTCTCCAACCTCACCTCTGGGCACAAGTCATACAAGAAAGTGAATGGGAAGATAAAGAAGATGGGAAACATAGCTCAAGTTTCAAGTATAAGCGCTGCAGTCAGGCACCCGTTAGGTTCAAACCCAGAACTTTGGAGAGAAGAAAGGAGAGTTTGCATCATTGCAAAGGACAGAGCTATTTAAACAGCGTTGGCCATCACGGTGAAGATGCTCCTGACCAAACAAAGGCTACATTCAGGAACTTTCCAGAACGGATGCAGCCGCGAAGCCTCCCCACAGGCTGTCTACCAGCCAAACCATATTTACAGTGTTCACTGCAGTTTGTTTCCAGGAGCTGGGGGCTATGAAATCCCCAAGAAGAGCACAAAAATATTCGTGCCAAATGAATTATGGTGAAATACTTAAATACCTAAAAGCTAGTCTTTACAAACAAAAAGTTTGGAAATTTTCTGTGCAACCATGGCAAAGAAAGACAGAACCAAAGATAGAATCTGTAGGGAAGCTCCCGTCTTCTTCCTCTAGAGAGAAACTGGGAGTCCAACCACCCAACAGCAAAGCAAATCACCTCCAGGCATTAGCAGCTCCTGCTGTTACCATGTTCACAGTGACTGTAAGGCCATATACCAATACGTGGTCTCAAGATTCCTGTATGAGGAGTTAAGATTGGGATGAAGCCCTCTAAAATCGTATTTGACTGTGATTCTATAGCTTAACTTGAATTTAATAATGCTTTTGCAGATTGCAATAAATCCATATAAGTTTTTCTCATGCTGCAGAGATAAATTACCACAAACTTAATAGTGTAAAGCAACATAAATGTTTTTTTTTTTTTTATATAGTTACACAGGTTAGAAATCACTGGGCTAACAGCAAGGCGCCAGCAGGACTGTGCTTCTATCCGCAGGCCCTACAGGAGAATCCTTTCTTTGCCTTTCCCAGCTTTAGACTCATAGCTACCTTTCTCCACTTTCAAAGCCAGCAACGGTGGGGTGAATCCATCTCATCTCACGCGACTACATCCTCCTTTGCTGCTTCTCTTCTACTTTTCAGGATCCGTGGGATTGCAGTAGCCCTCCCACACGCACACCCACGTTCCCCAGGACTGGTCCACTGATCATCAGTCTTAATTCCATTCCTTTTGCCACCCCAATTCCCCTTTGCCACACAACATATCATTCACCATGTCCAGAGATTAGGATGTAGGAATTGTTGGGGAGGAGTCTTTAGCCTACCTACCTCAATGGCTTTCTAAAATCACCACCAGTGCATTACTCAATGTCTGGCTGTCTCATGAATTAATAACACATGCTGTGACTCTTCCCTCCCTAGAGATCACAGGAACAGGAAAGGAATTGACAAATGTTTACCAGCATCCAAGGGTAACTTGGAATTGAGTTTCTACCTAATATTTATAAAAAAAATAAATCAGTAGTAGAAGATATTTTTGGTTGAGTAATTTTTATCTCTACTCTAGGATGCCAAATGGCCTAAATGAGAACTCCCATACATACCTTGAGACTTAAGGTTTAGGTATCTATTATGGTTTGGACCTGCAGTGTCCCCCCATCCCCCCAAAAAAGCCTCGTGTTTGGATGTGGCAAGATACCTGTGCATTCATGTGCTGTTGGGAGGTGGGGTGGCTGGAAGGAGCAGGTGATTGGGGCTTGACCTGGAGAGCTGTGTGCTGGTTCTGCCCTTCCTCCCAGACTTTGATCTGTTCTACGATGCTGTAAGGAACTCTGTCTCTGGCTCTGTCCATTCCACCATTTTCAACTGCCTGCCTGTGAATGGACTGTGGTCTTCTGAAACTGTGAGCTAAAATAAATCCTTTATCCCTAAAGTTCTGAATGTTAGGTATTCTGTCATAGCAATAGGAAAGTAACTAAGACAACAGCTAAGCAAAGAACTCAAGTGAAATTACCTAACAAGAGATCCTCTAAAATGAAAGGAATATAAAGCTAAGAAGAAAGAGCAAATTGAAAGGCTATTCTCACTCCTCCCTTTGCATTCAGAAGGGAGATAGATCAGAACCACAAATTGGAAACCACACGATGCTTGCTTGTGCCTTTGGGCCTCATAGCAGACACGGCTGACTCTTTACCCAACAGCACTTTACAAAATCTTGTCCAAATTGTGCTAAGCAGGCAATCACCAGAGTTGGCACAGGCAGAACAATTAAAATAAAAGACTATTGGCAAAAAAAAAAAAAAAACCAAGAAACTTCTGCTCAAGATGGTGGCCAAGTAACAGAGCTGCACAATGTCTCCTCATGAACCCACTTAAAAAGTTGAGAATATAGTCAAAAACCACCTGTTCAAAGTAGCTAGGACAAAAAGGGGCACAATAAGAAGGCCATGAGAAGGTCAGAAATCTCCAAAATGCTTCAGAAGCAGAGATAAACAGCAGCCCAGGAAGCCACCCCAGGCTGACTGTGAACAGGTGGGAGCCAGGGGCATTTACAAATGGAGGAACACTCACTCAGATTCCACAGTCATGTTTAGTGTAGTGTGCACATGCATGTATCAGAAACCTTCTCGTTGCCATAGATGGTCTATCAGGATACTTTTGGTAGTATTTGACAGAAGACTCTATTGGAACTATGATACAGAAAAGGGAATGTATTGGATAACATACTGAAAACTCCAGACATACATTTGACTTTGGCCCTTCCCAAAGCCTCAGGGAATGTTGTCAGGACCTGCTCCATCCTTTCTCTGTTGAGTTTATTCTTGTGCAGGCTTTAGCCTATGGGGACAAGATTACCTCTCATACTCCAATAAATATGGAGAAGACAGTGCTTTTTCTCTATATCCTTCTCCAAAGTTCTGAACTAAATTTAATTTTCGCAGCTTTTTACTAGCATAGCTGTGGCCATATGCTCATCTGTGAAGCAATGACCCTGACAAGAGAACCTCTGATAGGCAGTTCTTAGTCGCCTGCCAGCTCCTGGAGGAGTTGCATCCAGTGACATTGTAACCACATGAAAAATTAGGATTGTGTTACCAGTAAGGACAATGGGTGCCAAGTAGGAAGAAACATCAGGTGATCACAACACTTGGGTGATACTTTGAGTAAGGTGACTAGTTACTCTCTGGGTCAACATTGGCTGACAGCGGAAGAGGGAAGAGTGTCACCATTCAAACAGGTAGGTATCATGCAGTGTTCAAGCCTGGGGACACACACAGTGTACAGTGTATAGCCTATGCAGTGGGACATAAATGCACACCCCAAAATGGGACAAATTTGCATGATATCTTAGGAAGAAATACCAAAAGACGTTGAACAGCTACTTAAAATGGGGTGTTCATCAAGTTCACAAGCTTCACTTATACAGACTAATTCTGACATCACCTCTAAAAACATGAAAAATAAAACAAGATAGCAACAAGACAGGAGATCAAGCGATGGGCTTGTTCCACTATGGACCAGTAAGTAGTGTGGCCTTTGGCATGTCATATATACTTTAAAAGCCTCAGTTCTATCTCCAGTAAAATGAGAATAATAATTATTACTACCTTGAAACAGTAAAATATGGTCTTATGGATAAGGCTCATTTCTGTAGCTACCACAGCCAACCCTCCCACACAGGCACCGACTGCAAAGACACCCGGCTGCTTCTCTGATCTGCTTACCCCCTCCACCCCTCCTTTGAATCTGGCTCTGGGAGTTTCTCTGTCCAATAAAAGTAAGCCAGACAAGATACGTGGTTTCTAAGATCAGCCCACAAAAGACTATGTGGCTTCCATTTTTGCACTTTTGGAAAATTACCTTCTGAAATTCCATCAATATGTCCTGAAGAATCTTGGACTAAACTACAACAGAAAAAAGGCAGGTACAAAGCAGACCTGCCCAGCTGAGCCAGGACAACACGTAGAATCAAGATAAATATAGAGCTTTAGAATATTTAGGTGAATTTTAATTAGTGCAAAGCCAATTGTGGTGGCACACTCCTTTAATTCCAGCATTTGGGAGGCTGAGACAGGAGGATTGTAGTGAGTTCAAGGCCAGCCTTGGCTCCAGAGTGATTTCAGGACCAGACTGGGCTACAGAGTGAGACCCTGTTTCAAATAATAATAATAATAATAATAATAACATAATAATTGTACATATTTGTGTGGTACACCATGATGCTTCAGTCCATGTGCACAATGTGTTATGATCAATTCAGTGTAATTATCATTTCCATCACCTCAGACACCATTTCTCATTTGTAATGATTCTGAAATATACAAACATCATTTTAAACTATATTCCCTCTGCTGTGTCTTAGTCACTCACTGACTCAATACCCCTCATCTACAACTTAGGGGGGAAAGATTGTTTTAACTCACGGTTAAGAAGGTCCCAGTCCTTTCAAGGGCAGATGGCTAGAAAATGGTAGAATCACACGGCAGGGCGAGAGCTGAGGCTCCAGAAGACAGAGATCCTCACAGAACTGTGAAACAGAGAGACCTCGAGAAAGGGCGGAACTAGCACCCGCCCCTTCCAGCCAGGCCTCACCTCCCAGCCCTACACATTATCCGTAGGAACACGAGGCTTTGGGGGGACACTCCAGATCCAAACCACCCCAGTGGTGCTGTAGAGCACTAGAACCTATTCTTTCTCACTATAATGCTGTACAGATTATACATTTTCCTTTGTGCCTCTTTCCCTTTATCATTCCCCAGGCTCATCTCCACCTTCCAGAGTAGAACTGTAAGTCTACTCTTACTTCAGTGAGATCAATGTTTTTAATTCCGGTATAAGTAAAAACATAGCATTGTTGCTTTAACTACTAAGTTTTGGAGCTGTGTATGACAAAGATTGGTAGTGTGATAATGTGTATACAGCGTTTCTGGGGTTCTTGCTGTGCTTTTCCTGTACTTTTCTCAAGAACGATGCTGTCTACTCTCTGCAGACAGAGCAATTTCTCATTTGTGGGACCGTGCCCTGTTTGGCGGTCTCCTGCTCACTGGTCTTTACCTGTTACACTCTAATGGTGTTATCCGGGCACAGAGAGCCTCAAAGACACGACCCCACAGTCTAAACATTCAGTTGTCAATCGGTTGGTTCTAAGAAGAAAAACTGCTTCTGAGAAGTTGAGAATCTCAGCAGTTGAATTCACTACTTATACGTAGAAATCGCATTCTTTCTGCGAGTCCTGATTGTTGAGAGTTGAAACACCTTCCCTGGAAGTTCATACTGCTTTAAAAAAATGGTCTGCATTAAACCACACCAAATGTAGGACTACTAGGTCCTTAAAATAACATGAAACTCTTCGATAGCAAACAATATGAAGAGATATGATAAATCCAGGTGAATCTGTACTTGAAGTTTCTTCCAGGAAAACGCTCACTTATTAACAAGTTAAGTTTATGTCAAAGATATTATCATTATTTTCTGACTTGTCCTATTTGTTTAGCATTTTGGAGACCTGGAGAAAAGAAGTAAGTGCACAATAATTCTGGCTGCATCTTATCTTTTCCTCTTATGTACATATGCAACAGAAGCTCCTACATCTAACATGTTGACACAATAGGCAGGTGTGCAGAGGAAACATCTCGGAATAAATATCACTTTCTGGGAGGCAGGAGACATGAGAAATGATCTCCTAAAAGCGATTTGCCATTCATCAAACTGGTAATACCAAAAAAGGGCCTGATATAAGCACCAGGAAAGATTGAATAAAACTTTGTTAATTTCGTCATGGTGGAATACCATAGCTTTTAGTTTCTTTTCTGGAAACCTTCCAATTGTCCAGCTCTGCTTCAAGGGCAAGCTATCCATCAGCGTGAAGCAACAGTACTTTTAGCTCTTAACAATTAAATACTCTTTTTGGCTTTTTAATTTTAATTAGTTGTACCCCAATGTTGCTGAAGTGTTAGTTAAAAGGAGATTATTTTCTTAGCTTATCTCTATCACTTTGAACACGAGCGCTAGTTTCTTGGGCTGGAAAACGCTACCCAGAAACATGGGATGTTGTTACGGTTTGGACATGGAATGTTCCCCCAAAGGCCTCATGTGTTTGGATGGTGTGGGTTATCTACCGAACTATGTGCTGTTAGGAGATGGGGCCTGATCCACAGGGGTAGATAATGGGTGTGTGGTAGATAATGAATTATATGTGTGGTGGAAGACAGGCATGTGGCAGATTGTAGATAATGATTGTATCACACCTCCCTAGGTGTGTGACCTGAAAAGGAAAAAATCACTGGTCTTAACCTAGAAAGGGCGCCGAGGCGAGGCTGGACCCGGAGGACAGCCGAGTCCTGGGACAGGACCCGGAAGCGTGCACTCTCTTCTTGCACTTCCTCCCTCACCTGGCTTCCATTTGTCATGCCAGGAACAGGTAAGCCTCTGCCATGGGCTTTCATCATTACCAGCCACCCATGAACGAACTGGGACCTTCTGAAACTATGAGCTAAAGCAAGTCTTTCTAAAGTTTGGATGTCAGGTATTTTGTCCCATCAGTGACAAAGCAACTAAGAATCTACGGAAGCGTGTGCTGTTAAGACGTAGGGCCTTTCCAGTCTGCACTCGGCTCAGCGTTCTGGTCTTCTGAGGCCAGACGCTTGGCTTACAGCATTCTGAGGCTTCTGTAGGCAGAATCTCCACAACTTTCCAAATCCCTCCCACATATCAGCTCAAAAGACTTCTAAGCCACATTGTCAGGTAGAATCATAGCAACAACCCCACTTCTTCAGCACCATTTTCTGTCTTAATTATCTTTTTGTTGATGCAACAGAATACCCAATGTCCACAACTTAAGAGAGGAAGTATTTATTTTAGCTCACAGTTTCAGAACGTCTCAGTCCATTTACGGGTGGCTGGCAGTAGTGGAAGTGCATGGCAGAGGCATAGCCGGAGATGAGCTATTCATGGCATGCTGAACAGAAAGCCAAGTGAGCAAGGAAGGCAGAGCTAGTGTAGACCCTTCTAGGTCCTGTTCCTGTAATATGTTCCTTTCATGGTAAGCCCCGATGTTCTGCCCCTTCCAAGTCAAGCCCCATTGTTCTGCTCTTTCTGACCAGGCACCCTCTAAAGAATATGAATCCATGGGTACTCTCTGATATTAAAATACTTGAGGCTTTTGGGGAATATTTCGGATTCAAACCATAACAACAATGTAATTTTCATTGTGGAGTTCCTTCATTTCCTTGGTTAGGTTTATTCCTAGAAATCTAATTTTTCAAAGGAGCTCTTGAGAATGGGATTATTCTTTTCCACTCTTTACCAATGAGGTAATTTTTATTGTAGAGGAATACTATTGATTTGTTTGTCTGAATTATGTATTCTGCAATTTGGCTAAATTTGTTAATTTGTTCTAAGAGTCTTTTGGTGGAAATTTTGGGTCTCTCTTGTAGATAATTATGTCATCAGCAAATAAGCGTAATTTAACTTCTTTTCTACACATTTTTGACTAATTTCATTCTCTTGTTTGATTGCTGGGGTTAGGGTTCTGAGTTTTATATTGAAGAAGAGAGGTGAAAGTGGACGGCCTTGTCATGTTCCTTACTTTAAGGTAAATGCTTTCAATTTTTCTGATTTAGTATAATATTTGCAGTAGATTTGACATAAATGGCTACTATTATTTTGAGGTGAGGTCATCCTATAACTATTTTCATCATGTTTTCTTTTTTATCATGAATAGATGTTGGATTTTGTCAAAAGTCTTTTCTACATCTGTTGAAAATCTGTTCTATGTCTGATCTTGTGACTTTGTTTATTAACTTTTATTTATGAGGTGTATTGCTTTAACTGATTTATGTATGTTGAACCATCCCTGGATGAAGCCGACTTGGTCATGGAAAGTGATCTTTTTAGTGAGTTGTTTGATTCTGTTTGTCAGTATCTTATTGAAGATTTTGCATCTACATTCTTTAAAGAGATTGGCCTGTGACTTTCTTTCTTCTGGTTTTGGTATCAAGCTAATGCTAGCATTCAGAAACAAGCTTTCCAATGTTGCTTCTCTTTCAATATTATACACAGTTTGAGAAGTATTGGTAATAGTTCTTTTCTAAAGTTCTGGTAGAATTCTGCAATGAATCTGCTTAATCCTGAATTCTAACTTGTAGGTAGTGTCTTGGTTATTGCCTCAATTTCCATACTTATTACCCTACTTACTTTTTGTTGCTGTGACATAATACCCAACATACAAGTTAGAGAAGTAAAAGTTTATTTTAACTAACAGTTTCAGAAGATTGCATTCCATTCACAGTGATAGCTCATGGTGGAAGCAGAGGTCCAGAAAGCTTCTCATGGTATTGTAAACAGGAAGCCAAGTCCCTTAAAGGAAGGATGTCCCAGTGATCCACATATTCTGGGTCCAACCTCAGAGTTCTTCTCTAAGAGTTGCCGAAATCTTGACAGTTCTGGCACTGCTAACAAAAAAAAAAGTCCACGTTCAGTCTCTGAGATGCAAGGCCAACTATCAGTGATGAGCTCTTACGAAAATCAAAGAAAGATCAAATACTTCCAATATACAAGGGCACAGGGTAACCATTTTTATTCCAAAAGGGAGGAATAGAAAGATAGAAAGCAATCGCACAAAATTAAGTTCTAAATCCAGAATGGCAACAGTTAAATCCTGCAGCTCCATGTCCAGCACCTGGGGTAAATTGTCATGACAGTGAGCTGTAAACGAGAGCACAGAACACATGGTTTTTGGGCCAATTGCCAATACAATTCTCTTTCCAACCTGAAACTTCTTGACCATGGCCTTGTCCATCCAGACCAGGCTCCTATCTCTTAACAGCGCATGGTTCCATGGATAGCCCATAACATTCAAATAGATGAGCCTTTTGGGGAACATTTCAGATCCAAACTGCAATACTTATTATTGATCTATTCAGTGTGTGTGTTGAGGAATTTGTTCCCCAATTTGTTGAAGTATGTTTTTTATATAATAACTTACAATTCTCTGAATTTCAGCATTGTCTATTATAATTTCACCTTTTATTTCTAATTGCATCATTATACAATTTTTTTCCCCTTCTTTTGGTTAGTTTTGTCAGAGGTTTGTCAATCCTTTAGAGGAAACACCTTTTCAGTTCATTGATCTTTTGTATTCTTTTTTGTTTCAATTTTCTTATTTTCTGTGCTGATTTTCATGATTTCTTTTCTTATACTATTTTTTGATTTGTATTTCTCTTGTTTTTCCAGGACCTTGAGGTGTATCATTGAATTGGTACTTAAGATTGCTCTGTTTTGTTAATTCGTGAATTTATAGCTACAAATTTTTTATTATAGCTTCCATTGTGTCATATAAGTTCTGGTATAATGTCATTTGACTCTAGGAAATTTAAAATTTCTTTTCTGCATTCTCTTGTGACCCACCATTTATTCAATAATATATTATTTCATTTTCATGTATTTGTATAGTTCCTGAGGTTTTGCCATTGATTTCTATTTTTACACCACTATAATCTCAGTGTATACAAGGAATTTTTCAGTCCCTTTGTAGTTACTTAAACATGCCTTACAGCCTATGATATAGTCTATTTTGGAAAATGTTGCACGGGCTGAGAGAAAAAAGTGTATTTTGTTTTTATTGAGTGGAACACTCTGTAAATAATCGTTAGGTCCAATTGTTTGATAGCATGGCTTAACTCTAATATGCCTCTAATGTTTTTGTCTAATACACCTATTTGTGATAGTACCTTATTGAAGTCCCCTACTATAACTGTATTTGTCCTCTCATGTCTAGTAGTTTGTTGTTTTTCAAAATGGGTGCCCTGATGTTTGAGGCATATAGATTCATAATTGTGATTTCCTCTTGTTGAATTGTTCCCTTCACCAATGTATAATGTCCATCTTTGACCCTTCTAATGTACTTTGACTTGGTATCTGCTGTGTCTGAGGAAAATACCGCTACTCCTGAATGTTTTCTGGGTCTAGTAGCATAAAATGTTAATTTCCATCCTTTTTTTTTTTTAGTTTGCATGTTTCTTTATGGACAAGTTATGTCACTTGTAGGAGACAGTGTTGGTTTTTGTTTTTTGGGTCCAGTTTGTCAGTCTGTATCTTTTGATAGAAGCATTGAAACCATTGACTTTCAGTATTAATAATGACCCCAAAACAAAAAAGAAGCTGTACCAGTACTTCTTCTTGTCTCAGAGCACATTTGCATGTTTGCTACAGCCTGTCATCATTATGATACTTCAGTGTTGATTATTTGTTCTACACTACTGTTAGCTCATTCTCTTCTCATAATTGTTTTCTTTTCTCTGAGATCTTTTGTGCTGTTAGTCCGCCTATTTCTGTCCAAGATTCTGCTAAATATTTTCTGTAATGTTGGTCTAGTGTTGATAGTTTTTTTAGTTTTTTTTTTAATCATGAAAAACTTCAACTTCTTCCTCTATCTTGAAGGACAGTTTTGCTGGTTATAACAGCCTGTGTTAAATATTTTCTTTTAGCACTTGAATGATTCTGCTCCATGACCTCTAGGCCATTAAAGTTTTGTTCAGAAATCCACAATAATCCTGATAAGTTCATCTTCGTAAGTTACTTTCTGCTTTCTACTTATAGGTTTTAATACCCTTTCTTTGTGTTTAATATCTAGGATTTTGACTATTATGTCATGAAGAAGCTGTTTTCTTTCTGGTCAGAGTTACTTGGTGTTCTATTTGCCTGTATTAGCTTGATGTCTTTTCTTTTTCCTAGATTTAGAAAAATTTCTTCCACAATTTCTTTGAACATACTATGTACACATTTTATGCTGTTTTTCATTTTCTCTTGCACTCCTATAAGTATGAGGTTAATTTTGAGTTTCCCACCAGTTGTTAAATCAAGTCTCTTTCTTGTCTTTTTGTTTTTGGTTTACCACTGACTGCTGTGGTTTAGAAGTGGAGCGTCTCCCCGGATCCTCATGTATTTGGATGTAGTAGGATAACTATGGAATTTTAGCAGGTTAAGATTTTATATCAATTTCTCACGTTGACTATAATTATCATGTTTTGCAAACTAATATACTAACAAAATAGTAATTGTGGGGGGAAGTTTTACAGGTTTGATGAGAACTGTTACTATTTTAGTGGGATACCAACCAAATGATTGATATCTATTTTTTTGTTATGCTATCTCTTTGTTTCGTTTCCTTCATGTTCTTTGATGATGCTTGTCTCTCTGTCACTCTGAAAGATGCCTTGAAGTATTTTCTGCAATGCTGGGCTCGTGGTCAAAAGTTTCTTCTTTCTTTCTTTCTTTCTTTCTTTCTTTCATTCATTCATTCTCTCCTTCTTTCTTTCGAGACAGAATCTTGCTTTGCAGCCCAGGCTGGTCCCAGGCTGGAATTGGACTTGGGACAATCTACCTGCCTCAATCCCCCGAGTGTTGGGATTACAGGTCTGTTCCACCAAGCCTACCTTTATGTAGTGCTGAGGAATCAAATTCAGGGCCTTGTGCTTACAAGACAAGAGCTTTAACCACTGTGTCATTCCTCCATTCTGATCAAAGATTTCTTGAAGGATTCTCTTGGTCATGACAAATTTTTGTTTCCCCTTGAATTTTCAGGGATATGTTTGTTGGATACAACAACCTGGGTTGACACTTGCTGTCTTTTAAAGCTTGAAAAGTCTTGCTCCAGGCCCCTCCAGCCTTTACAGCTTGCATTGAGAAATCTGCAGTAATTCAAGTAGGTTTGCCTTGGTAGAGTAATGTCTGTTTTTCTCTCTCTGCTTTTAATATTTTCTCTTTATGTTGTATTTCTGAGGTTTTCATAATGGTATTTTGCGGTGAGTCTTGTTATTGGTTGAGATTATTTGGTGTTCTATATGCTTCTTATATCTGAAAATTTCTTTTTCTAGATCTGCAAAATTTTCTTTCATCATTTCAGTGAATAAATTTATTGTACTTTTGGTGTTATCTTCTGCTCTTTCTCTCACACTCATAATTCTGAGGTTGGTTCTCTTTGATCATCCATCAGCTGTTGTATCCAGTTACTTTTCTCATTTCTAATTTTGGAGTCATGCCTAATTGTAGCACTTGTTTAATTAGTCTTATCTTTGAGGCCTGAAATTCTTTCCTCAAAATGTTTGAGTCAACTTCTCCTGATTTCAAATACATTTTTCATATCCTAAATTCCTTTTCAATAAATTTTTTAATCAAAATGTTTCTTCATATGTTGCATTTCCTTATTTGCCTCAGCCAATTTTTTATTCATAGCTTCTATGTGCTCAGTAAGCTTTGCATTCATTAGGACTGCTATATTGTTTAAGAATTTTCTCTTTAAGCCCAATGATTATTGCTCGCATTTCTTTTTTGAGAATATCTCGTTAGGAAGTTTGCAACTCGTTCTCCACATACTTGAGAACATTGCAAATGTCTAAGCACAAATGTATCATTGATTACATTATATAATGATGGTGGGGAAAGCAAACAGACCAGGGAGTTCTGTGCTGGAAGGAGGCAGCAGGGGGAGCCAAACGAGCTGCTGGGCCTGATCCCATCCTTTTCAGACCCATTTCCCTCAAAAACCCTTCTCGCCATGAGGAGCGAGAGGTAGGTACAGGTGCTGCAACAGTGTCCTCCCCAGACTGTGCTCCTCTCTGCTTAAACTTCTCCAAGGGCGTGTGACAAGCCCTTGTCTCCACCACTGTCTCTATGGCCTTGTCTTGTCTAGTCCCTGATAGAGGGTGCCTGTAGAGACTTAGAAGTGGTGTTGTTGTTCTGTGATTTCTAAATTGCAGAGTAGCTAAAGTCTTAAAAAACAATAAACCATTTCTCAAAATGGCTCCTGATTGGACAACTCCCAATTATGGCCATATTGCAGTGGATTTCTTCTCTAAGGCTAGCCTGCCCCATAGAAGGAATCACTTTCAGGGTAAAAATCCACCCGTATTTGCAGCTTGCAACAAGCACGGGTTTGCCCTGGAGCTAGTGCCACCTGTCCAGCACGTTGTCTATTTCTGGGGTTCTGTACCCCGGGGTCACGGGCCCTTCCTTTGCTCGCTTGGTGCTTACAATCAGGCTTCTTTACCGTCCTGGGAGCTGGGGTTAGCGTTCCGAACTGCTTTGTTCTTTTTCCTGTGTTGTTTTTCTTTCTCTGTGATCTTTAATTTTTCTCTTAGCTTTCTTGAGTCCTGGAACTTTTCTTCTCTTTGTTCTTACTAAGTAGTTGTTTTACAGGTGCCTCAATTCCAGGTTCCATAGAGGCTGTGATTTTCTGTTAGTTTCTACTTCACCGTCTTGACGGTCCCAAGAACATAACTCTTGATTTCATTTTCATTCCTGCTCATCTCTCAGTTTTCTTGGGATGATTTCATTAAACCTCTGTATATCATCAGCTTCTTCTTCTTTGCATCTTCCAGAATTTCTTCATTTTCTTTTATTACTACTAGTATGAACCTTATTAAAACAACTGTCCATGGCAAGAACATCACATTGGATGTCATAATTTTTCTTGTCCCACAGTAATATATTCTGTAAATTGATTCATTCTGTGTCATTTCCCTCTCTCTTTCCTAGGAATTGAGCCCAGAGCCTGGGTTTGAACTGAACTACCTATGCTGTTTTTTCTTCTTCAAGACAGGGTCTTGCTAAGTAGTAAGTTGTACAGGCTAGGTTCAAACTTGTTATCTTTGTGCCTTAGTCTCCCAGAGTGCTGAGGTTACAGGCATGCACTACCATGCTGGCTCATTCTTTTTAAAATCTTACAATTATAGAAAAGTTGTAGACAGTATAAAAAACTTCATACGATGCCAGTCACTCTTGAATATATATTGCACATTTCCTACAAACAAGAGAATAAGCCTGTACAATCACAATAAAACTATCAAAACCAAGAAATTGGCATTGATACATTACTACTATCTAATGCACAAACCCCTTCACAACTTCTATTTTTCCTAATAAGTTATTTATAGCAAAATAACCCCTTTAAGATCAATTATAAGATTAATTAATTTAAGATTAATTCGCTTTTTATGTTTCCAGCTTCTGTCAGTCAATACATTAATTTGCAATTGTTCTTCAGTTTTTCTCTGACTTTTGCAGGCTTAACATTTTAACTAAGACTGCAGACCATTTTTGTTTGTTGGTTAGTTAGTTTTTAAAATCCTGCCCTTTCGTTTGCTTTGCCTGATGCTCCCAAATGATCATGTTCCTGTCACACATTCCTGACAGGAAGAGCGCACTGATGACACTGCTGCGGTTTCCTGCCGTCGCATGTCTTACCGTTTCAGTTCGTCCAGTGTTGGGGAAATTCACTCAGCACATTTGACTAAGGTGGTGTCTACCAGGAATATTGCCCTCAAATACATTCTTTTCCCCCAGTAAATAGTAATTTTTCTTGGGGGTGGGTAAAGTACTTTAAAATTATATAGCTATTCACTTTTAAACAAATATTCATTTTTCTGTTTTCCTTATTTACAACAGAGTGGGCTCACGCACTACTTTTTATTCGGTGGCTTATTGTCTTTACTTGTCCCCAGTTAATGTCATAATCTTCCCCATTCAGCCAGTGGGATCCTCTTCAAGCTGGCCTTTTTGTCATTCTTGAATACATCCTTGGTATCTGGAACAACAAGATGTTTCATATTTTTCTTGATCTCTAGCCCTGGAATCAGCTGTTTTTTCCAAAGAGTCATGGTTTCTGTTAGAGGGCAAAGATAACTAGATCCAAAGCCTGAGCAGCAGGTATGCTCATTACTGATGGAATGTTCTTGCTCCCACGTCCTTGCAGTGGCCGGAGTGGGCACCTGCTACACATGTCTACAACTGCATTCACTTTAGGTCCATGTGTACTAAAATCCATGAGTTCATATCACCACTTCCAATTCTTATCCAACACCACAGTGCTGATTGTGTTTTTCTTTGTTTTGTAATCACTGCCCTGATAATAAAAAGCTTAGCTGTCATTATCCTTAATGTTTTACTCAAGCAAGTCCTCTCAGCTCGTCACGTGGCACCTTTCTGACCCTTCTTTGCCCTTCAACCACGCAAGGCTTCTTTCTGGTCTTCAAACCAGCCCGGCTCAGCCTTGTGCTGTTCCTTCTGTCACAAAGCTTTCCTCACTGCTTCTTTCTTTCCAGTGCCAGTAGCTCCATTTTTATTGGCCCTCTCTGACTCCTTCCTTTGGGTCACTATCATATTAACTCTTGTCGATGGTAAGCACAGAGACCAAACTGAGCCTTAAGAAAAATATTCTCACTTGCAATCTTGGCAAGACTACCCAGCCAAATAAAAAATAAACTCCCTGAAGATAGCTGGTATTTGAAAAAAAACTTTCCTCCAACATTATGGTTATCTTCCTTATTGTTTTTGAGAGAGTGAAAACAAATATCACATTATTGTCATACTTACCTGCATACATCAGTGTTATGAAAGCAAAGATACAGTTGTTCCCTTCAGGAAATAATTCAAAACCGTTTTCTTGAAGACAAGAGTGAGGATGTGTGTTAATAAGCATTGTGTTATGACAAACATTTGATGCAACTCGTTTATAAAAAGGAAAGGTTTGTCTTAGTTCTCAGTTATGCAAGTTCTGGTTCAAGATGTGTTGGCTCCTCTGCCTGAGGCCTCTGGCAAGGGAAACATATCAGGGTGGGAGAGCATCCGAAGGACCAATCCATTTACATTTCAAGCCAGAAAAGAGAAAGAAAAGTAAAGAGGAAGGAGGAGAATACGAGAGAGAAGAAGAAGAAAGAGAAGGAAGAAGAAGGAAAGGGCAGAGAAAAGAAGAAGAAAGAGAAATGATAGGAATCTCAAAATCCACTTGGAGGGCACATTCCAAATGTCCTAAGGGCTTTCCACAGGGCCTCATGTCCCAGAGGTGTCTCCACTTGTTCTCGGTGCCATCCTGAGCACTAAGCTTTTATTCTATGCACCTTTGGAGAGCATTCACCCAAACCTCTGCAGGGCATTTCACATTTTGTGGTTTAGCTCAGGATCACATCTTCACCTTGTCTTTGGCACATAATATGTGCTTTTAGACCTGATGAGCTTTTGGAGTGTCGTTTCATCCCCTTAGCCTGTTCTCTTCCTTCTCCTTCTTTAAAAATATAACTTCTCACTATCTGAAACTGCTGATCTGCTCACACAATTTATTTATTTATTGACTAATTTAGTTGTTAACTATTGTCATGTCTGTAGCCCACCCTACAGGGATTCTGAGGCAGGGGTCTTGTTGATTCCCATGTCCGCCTCCTCTCCTTAGCACCTAGGACGGTGTCATGCACAGAGAATTCTCCTAGTAGAGATTTATTCAATTAACAAGAGAAAGTGCATTTCTGAACATGCAAAGCTGATAACCAGGCTGTGAATAATGGAAAAATGACCAATGCTACTTTTATGCTCATTAGAGCAATAGGTCTTCCTGAACTCATGTTCTCAGCCTTGGCATTTGAAACTTTTTATCATTTATGAAGTAGAAATCCTCTCACATTGACAGGAGAGAGTGGAAGTAACTGTTCTGTTTTATTTTATCATTGAGTCTGCAGTTGTGACCTTCCTGTGGTCTGGGAACACAGTGCTCTTGAAAGGTGTGATGAAAGCCAGTCCTGCTGACCAGATTTCTCTTCTCTCACTAAAAATCTGAATTTGAGAAGTGTAGCTTAGACATCCTCTGGCTCACCATTATTTTTCTGTTCTGCTATTTTGCCCTCAGGGAAACCGTTGTTTCTCGGTGCTGACACCGTAGTTATTTCTCTACCTGTGGCTGCAATATTGTAGAAGAAAAAGTTCTAGGAGAAAACTCTGGGGCTGTAGGTGTAAATAAGGTAGTATAATTCCATAAAGCTGACGTTAGTGATGAAAGACAGACAGTGAGACCATTTCTGTGATTCCAAAGCAGTTTCTGGAAGACAGCATTATTTTAATACTTTCAGCAGGTTAATCTGCATCCTAATGTGGTTCCCTCTTGCCAACAGACCATCTTCAGAGGAGCCCTGGCTAATATTTGCCTAATGGCTGTTTCTGCCTGTCTTCTATCAGCAATTTTAAGTAAAATATATGTTAGCTTTGTCTCACATGGTATTTTCTTCCCTGATATTGTCTTCAATTAGCCTTTTGGATAAGAAGCTCACCAATCAATTCTATCTAAAATATGTTCCGTTCATTTTTGTAAAAAGGAAATGATAAGGCATTCTAAACCATTCCTACTCATTAGTTCTCTGTGTACCTTTAAACCTGGAAGACTTTTTTTTCCCTAGAAGATGTTAGTGCAGGCTCTGGCATTGGACTTTGAAAGTCTAACCTTGTTCAAACTTTATTCAAAACCTCTGTGTCTTGGGGATTTACATGTCTTCCCCAGGTTCCCGTTTTCTCCTCTGTTAGAAAGAAATGGTGTGAGAGTCAATGAAGTAACTTTAAGAACAGTCTTACCATAAAGCTGGCATGTGGTATGTGCTTAATGTGACACTTTTGTCATTGATTTTGTTATTCACCATATTGATATAAAGCTTTCCCCCAAAGAGCCCAGCCAAATTCTAACAAGGTAGGAACTTGAGCTCTGTTAACTGAGCATTTTCCTGGGCCTCTTCTAGACCATACGTGATCATTTTTGTCATGAGCTGTTATGGGCAGGGTGGGCATGTAATGAGCAAGCCCGCATATATTGGCCAATGTCTCTTCTGACTGGTGGTATTTATTATATGAGAAAATTTTGTATTTTTAGTATCTCCTTGATCAGAGTTGTTATATTCCTGCTTCCCCTGTTTGAGTAAAGGCTTCCAGGAACAGAAATTGTGCCTTACTAATACACAGTCTCTAAGATAATCCTTTGATTATAGTAGACTTTATAGCTCTTTTCTGAACCAACATACATTGTGTAATCCTGAGGTACAGTTCTGGTACAGAAAAGCTAGCTGCCTTTTGACTGGAATTATCAGAAAAAATGCCATGAAGCTGCATGGACAGATGTTGGCTATGAGCCTCTGGTTCACCTCAGATCCCCATAAGTGCCTCTGACTATATTGTGCCTACAACAGTTTCCATCAGCTTTAACAACCACCGGGGCATTGGCTATTAGGCTCTTGGAGGTTCACTAAGGGAAGCACCTATTATGCAGCTCCTTTTCTGTGCTTAGCCATGCAGACGAGCCATCAGCAGCTCTGACCTATGAACCACGACATGTGCCCTCTGCTCCTACCTCCACCCGCATCCATACTTAGCATATGATTAATCTATATTTGCAGAACATTAATGTCCTCTACAGCCCCAGAATGGAGATTCCATGACGGTTTTTCAGAAATAAATGAGAAAGGAATAAAATATTCTAAATATCTAACTGGTTGAAAGATCCTACATATTTTTATCTTGGAGAGAGTTTACACATGTAATAAAACTCTCCTTTCAGTCTGATGATTCTGCTGTGGGTTAGAGAGGTCCTGGGCCAGAGCTCAGAGTGGTGGTTTTCTTTCTCAGGGTGAGGGTGTAGGACTCAAACTTCAAGCAAGTTGAATATATACAAAAAATCAAGTCAGAAATGAAGTGTAGCTTTGACTAGGTTGTAAAAATTGATCACAGAAACATGAAGGAAGGGGAGAGCCACAGGATCCTGTGAGCCTCCCCTGTACCTCAGGTCAAATTTGAAAGCCATCTTATAGTGACAATGAGACTATCTAAGGTTACACATGAATAGGGTTAGAATAAGTGTGGCTCAGAGCAAATTCAGAGTCCCAGAGAGTGAAGTGTGCATGAAAGAGAGAGAGAGAGAGAGAGAGAGAGAGAGAGAGAGAGAGAGAGAGAAACCGAGAGAGAAGAAACTTTAACAGAGAAATGGGAAAATAAACAAATGTATTTACTGAAGCATTTCCCCCCTAGATCAGAGGGATGAATGAATGGAAAGGAAAGACTTTGGATTAGGAATCAGGAGACTTTGATTGGGCCCTGGCTCTTGATTTTCCTGAACCTATACCTTACGTACTTGGTCATGGGCCACACAAACTACTGAAAAAAAGAAAAAAAAAAACCCAACTCTCACAGGGTTGTTATGAGGAGATAGAGGAGCAAGTGCCTTGAAAGTCACCGTGGTAAACATGCAAAGTGTCCTTGTTCTGACTATTGCTCCAATTAATCGTTAACAAGGGTTGGTGTTGGGCACCTACGCACACTGTCTTACTGCTGTAACCCAAAGCTTCTACTGTGGTCAAAGAACAAGCCACGTCTTGTGGTTGCTGAGTCATAAAAAAGGTATTGTCACATAGCTGAGATTACATACCAGGAGTTATTTCTCAGGAGGAGACTTATAAGAGCTAACAGCACGTAAGAACAAGCAAAGGCACTTACAAAAAGCACTGCGGGATGTTCTGTGATGTAAATTTGAGAACTGTCGTTCTCCCAGCTCTCCCTCTCTTTTCCTTCCTCTGTCTTCTTTTTAAATCCCTTACTCCTTAAGCCACACTCTCTACCTCATTTCTTCAAGCTGTGATTGAGCAACATCTCTGTGAGACACTGTGCTGGATACGGGGTTGGGGGGTGCTGGGGGGAGGGGGGTGCGGCATGTATCCTGGCCTCGGAGAGCTCTCTGTCTGCTCTGGGAAGCACAGCAGAGGTAGGCCAGCTGGACCTAGCAAGGAGTTGTTCCACTAGAGCCGGTTAGAACGAGTCAGGGCCAGGGCACTGCATGGCGTCTTACCTTTGCCCACATAATTATCTCTGTCACCATCTGGAATGGAAGAGATCTGGATTCAGATCTGAACTCTGCCCCTTAGCTGCCATTTACTAGGAGCTATAGGTAAGTTATAGAATCTCTATTTAATCTCACCAGCAGTTACAATGTTTGTAAAATGAAAATAATTAATGCCCCCCCCCCCCAGATGGCATTGTTAGGAAGATTAAGGGAGAAAAAATAATGCAAATACCTAGAAGAGTTGGTGACCCCAAACATGAGTTCACTGAACAGCAGCTTGCAACATTTTTAAAGAATGTGCGTGAAGCGTGACCGCCAAGCGGGCTGGAGCGCGGGGCCGTGCTTTCTGCTTGAGTGCTTCCACCCCCCTCTCGTGTCCCTCCCTTATTTCTCGTGCCACGCTCCCTGACTCATCTCTACAGAAATGTTTGGTGTAAGAACAAGCAGATGAATGAATGGAAAAGGCGTGGCCATGTGCACACATTGCTGAGTTGATTTTGTAGAAAATGTAAAAAAAAAAAAAAAAAAGAAATTGTGTCAGCCTAGCAAAGCTACTGGTAAAGCTGACTGTGTTGACACCTAGGGTGAATTAGCTTCTAACTGAATATCTCATGAATCTGGGCAGTTGCCAGAATATTTGGGTGAAGGGGATAGAATTTTTTTCTTTCACCTGGTAGTCTTTTTTTTTTAAATCACACATTGTCATGTCACCAAGTTATTTTCTCTCCTAAAAACAGAATGATGTTTTGTGGAGAGAGAACTCCTTCTGCTGTAATGAATTTATAATAGATTAAAATTAGTTATGCAAATGAGGTAATAATAATTACAGAACTTCAGGTTGACAATTCCCACTCGTAATTATTATTCAGTGATTTCTCAGTACAAGAGTTCATGGTATCAAAAACACTGTGGCTTGTGTTACTACTTCCTCTTTTTACCTTCTAGTAATAAACATGTATGAAATGCATACCTACCAAGGTGAAATAGTCCTCGTTTAAAAAGAACTTGTACTGCAATTTCGCACAGGGAGGAAACTGTCATTGGGGAAGCCCTTCATCTGCTAAATCCCCCGGGGTGAAGTGAGATCCTGAGAGTAAGAGATGTCAGGAACTAAGGCAGCAAAAGGTAACAGCAGGATTGTGTGAAACTTTGAGGGTGAGAGAACCAAGAGGAAGCAAGAGAGGAGATGGGATGGACAGAGATGGGGTGCGCAGTGCCAAGAGGAAGGCTTGAACTCAAGTGCCCCGCCTCCCACTGCCCTTGAGACCTGTGCCCTGAGCTGCATCTCCAACCCATTTTTATTTTTTATTTTGATGCAGGTTCTCACTAACTCATTAAGTTGCAGAAGCTTCCCTCAAACCTGTGATTGTTGTGCCTCAACCTCCCAGAGTGCTGGGATTATAGGCCTGAGCTATCACACCCAGAAAGAGTTTAAGTGTTTTCTTTGGAAAACAGAATTGTTTAGAATTAAATCTTCAGTTGTTTCTACTATTAGGAATTAAACAATAATTTTGGAAACCCAAAAAGGATTTGGGTAGAAATTGTGGATAGATTGACTCTACTTCTGGGTTAGCTCTGCGCAGAGAAGTCATGAACATGACAAAAACTCTCCTTCACCAAAATATAGACAAATTCCTCAGGACTTTTTTTTTTGAAGGCTCATCCTTGGGATGTGTTCTCAGGAGTTCAGATTTATTAAGAACCCTACTAAAGGGGCTGGAGGAATAACACAGCAGCTGAAGTGCTTGCTTGCCTAGCAAGTGCAAAGCCCTGACTCTAATTCCCCTGCACCACATAAACCGGCTGTGATGGGACACACTTTTAATCCCATCACTCATGAGGCTGAGGCAGGAGGATTGCTTGGGAGTAAGACAAGCCTGTGATACATCATGAGTTCAAGACGAGCCTACACTACAGTGAGACCCCCCTCCCCAAATCATACTAAGTTGTTTTTTTTTAGGCCTCCCTCACAATTTTTCAAAGTCAGTTTATCACAAATCTCCTCATTAGGGTTTGGATCTGGAGGGTCCAAAAGCCTCATGTATATGAAAGTTGTAAAATACCAATGTGCTGTTGGAACATGGGGTCCAGTTGGAGGAAGCAAAACACTGGGGTTTGCAGCACAGGCAGCAGGTCACAAGGCGGAACCTAGAAGGGTCCTCCTCCCTACCTCCCTCATGCTGTGAGCAGCCTGTCTCCTGCTCTCTCTCCTACCATACACTTCTACCATTGCCAGCTGCCCATGTGTGGACTGTGACTTTCTGAGTCTGTAAGATAAAACAAATCTTTCTTCCCGTAAATTATGGATGTCAGGTCTTCTGTCACGGCAATGAGAAACTAAGACACTCTTTTACCCAAAGTGTTTTCTTTTAGAAATATTTTCATTCACTAATCTGCAACTTGCTCCTTGACTATCAATCTTCAGTTGTTCGTGCTGCATTCTGAACAGAGCCCAGTTAGTGAGGTTTTTTTCTCTCTCAAAATATTTCCTGGGTAAAATCTGTTTCACCTCTTTAAACTCCTGTCCAGTTCTGATTTTCTTTAACAAACAGATTACTGGAACCAGAGGCACCTTCAGAAGAGAGAAGAGTATTGTTCTTGCTTCTCCAAATCTCAGAGAAATCTTAGGAATACATGGGAGTTTCCACAATTCTACAAAAAGATTCATTTTATCTTGATCTTAAAAGGAGGGAAAGCAAAGAAGTGGCTCTGAGTGTGAATTCAAATCTCTTTGGGAAATTTTCTTAGATTTTATAATCTTCATCTATATAATGAGGTTAAACATAATAATAACCACTTTACAGGGCAAAGGTTAAATCATGTAAAGCAACAAAGACACTCAGCATAGAACTTTGTACATATCAAGCATTTCTTACATGTTGGATACCATTATAATTATTTGACAAGTCTGTTTCCATTCTATTTCTGGTCAAAATTAGTCTTTGGCACTTAGGCAGTGAGTCCTATCAGGGCTCATATGCTCCAAAGTAACCACCAGGGTAAATCTCCATCCTAACCCATGTGCTATCTTTACAGACTGGTGACATAGATGCCCTGGACATGGAAAACGGCTTCTTTCTTCGGCCAGTAGCTTTTTGCCATTGCTCACCAATCCATGGTTCCCAAGTTTTTGGTAGTGATTATAGTGTTTTCAATATGTGTCCAGATGATTACACAAATGGATCCCTTATATTTTTATAACCTTTCAGAGCTTGCAAGGTGCTGGGCATACCAGTCTCATGAACTAAAATGTTCTTATCCTTTTTTTGCAAATGAGAAGTTTTGGCTCAAAAGATGATTTGATTACCCTCCTCACTTATTCCAAGGTAGCTCTAAATCGGAACTCAGGTTTTGAGATTTCTTTCTTATTGTTTTTCTTTTGAGGGGGGAATAGAAAAAATGTTCTTTAGCATTTAAAGTAGCTCTACTATCTACAAATTCCTGTTCAGAGATGAAAAAAGCAGAAGGTAGTTTTGAACCACTTTGCATATCAAAGGAGTTACTTCTATTTAAAATCAGATATTTATCTGCTCAAATGAAATGCAGAATTCTAGAACTAATCTTATATGCATGTTTTATTGGAATCCTTTTTAGAATTTGTGATTTGCTTTTGTCAATGAACTTAATTGGAAAAAAAAAAAACGTAGACACCATCCTTACAGAAACTGTAGCCTGGTCTCCTTCATAGAGCAAAAGACATTATTTCTTGAATTTTCCAAATTTTTTATCTCTCATCTTTTCACAGCTCAAAATATCACTATCCTGGTGGTAGAGTGCACACTCTTCCTGAGATAAAAGGGGAACACCATGTGGCTGATTCAGTTACTCTAAGTCCTCTGCTTCCTGTTGTATGTAATCTTGTGTACATGATCTCAAGATGATGAAGCTATGATCCATGATATCTTAGATGACAAAAGTATTGGGAGAGGAAGAGTTGTTGTGTGGTGCAAAAGAAAGGCAGGAGGAGAAAGAGGCAGCAGTGGGAAGAAGACTTTCACTGGCAAAGGATTTGACTGGAGGAGAAAGTAGACTTTGCAAAAAATCTTGCCATAAGAGTTCTCATCAAGATGGCAGCCAAGTAACAGAGACGCACAATGTTTCATTGGGGACCCACTTAAACAGTTGAGAATATAGTAAAAAAAAAAAAACTGACTGTTCAAGATAGCTAGGACAGAGAGGAGGGCCCAACAGTTGAAAGAAGTCATGAACATGACAAAAACCAAAAACTCTCCCTCATCAAAATATAGACAAATTCATCAGGACTCTCTTTTTTTTTTTGAAGGTTCATTCTTGGGATATGTTCTTAAGAGTTCAGTTTTATTAAGAATCCTACTAAAGGAGCTGGAGGAAAAACACAGCAGCTAAAGTGCCTAGCAAGTACAAGACCATGAGTTTAAGAGAGAAGGCCATAAACCCCCAAAACAAATTGAAATCAGAGGCAAACAGAAGCCCATGAAGCAGGATCAGACCAACAGTGAATGACTGGGAGCTGCCAGCATCTGCAGACCGAGAAAGCCCAGCAATAGCCCAGAACCTCAGACCAAGGTAAGTGTGGATCTTCGAGAAATGGGAATATACAGTAGCTGGTAGCCCCAGCCTCCAAAAAACAAACTTGTGGATAGTGCACACTACTAAAGGAATGTGAGTTCCTCCTAGAAAAGGCCCCTGGAGCCTAGATCAGAAGCGGTTTTCAGCAGTCATAATAGGCAATGATGTAAGCAGATGCCATTTAAAACAAGAGTCCAAAACTGCACTGATTAGAGTAAAAGAAAGCTCAAAAGAGCACATTAGGATTTTTGGGGTCAGTCTTAAACAGTGCCTAGGAAGAAAGTGGCACAAGAGACAGTTGTGGAGAGGAGAGAAAGGCAGCCTGCCTCCTGAATGACTCAGGTGTACTGAGAGCACTTCTGGAGGTGGAGAGCCTTGCCCTCGGGTAAGGAAAGCTAGGACAGGTGGGAGAGTTTTTTGAGGGGGCTGGGGTTGAACAAAACACCTCAGAGGCCATTAGGATATTAGGTCCTCCCTCCCTGCCTACTTCTAGCACAGAACCCAGAGGAATTTTGGCTTCATGCCCCTGCTCTCCTAGCTGTCCAAAGAAACCTCTCAGCTAGGCCTCAATAGTGAAGTCCCTCAAAAACAGAAACATGGGAAGAAGACAGGGCAACAGGGCACCCACAGAGATGACTGAGACCCCAGAAAGTAATGTCATGGGCCCTGAAATAGTGGGACTCATAGGGAAGGAAGTTGAAAAGCGAATAAATGAGTCAATCAGCCAGTACAAACAAAATATCTTCAAAGAAATGCAAGCAATGATCAGTGGGCTGAAAGAGGAGCTTACTAAACAAATAATGGTCTTCATGGATACAAAGCTCACTGAGCATATAGAAGCCACAAAAAGAAGTTGACTGAGGAAAATAAGGAAATTCAAGACATGGTGGTACATTTTGATAGAGAAATGGAAATTTTGAAAAGAAATCTGGCTGAAATTCAGAATATGAAAAATATATTTGAAAGTAGGAGAAGTCAACTTGAACATTGTGAAGACAGAATTTTAGATCTCTATGACATCGGTGAGAAAACAAATGACATAATTAGGCACAGCTCCAAAATTAGAAATGAGGCCCAGAGTCTCTAAAGTGATTCTGAGTAACAAGGGCAAAGCTGGAAGAATCACAATCCAAGACTTCAAAATTTACTACAAAGCATCAATAAGTTTAACCTAACAAAGCTGATCGATGTAATGATAACCTGAATGTCTTTTGAATGTACATTTACCTTTCAGTACTCAGGTAAAGAATTTAAAATTTACCTTCCCTTTTTTTCTTTCTCATGTGTCCTATCTATCCTTATGAATTTTATTGTTATGGCTTTTTTCTTATATGAACTGGTCAGTGAAACCATGTTAAAAAATCTTAACAAAGATATACTAAGATACAGAAAAAAAGAACTTTCATCAAATCACCCCAATAAAGGGCTCTACTGGACCCAGAGAAGAGGCATCAAGATGTGACCACTGCAGGCCATGCTAGGGGTGGGAAGTTGTACTAAAAAGTGGTGATGTGAGTCAGATTCAGATGCAGAAGATTAAATATATTAAATATCGCATGGTTTCTCTATTTTGGAAAACCCAGAATACAGGCATTCTACAGATCTAAATGAGTGTGCAGGTTGTGGGGGATGGGGTGGGCGTGGGAGGGCCAAAAATGGGGAAGGATTATAAAGTTGATGTGATATACGAGCTCACAGAATACTGAAGTACATTGTAAACATTATGCCTTGCATATAAAAGTAAAAATGGGGGGGGGGGACAGAAAACAAACAAAACAAAATCTTGCCATAAGCATCTGTTGATGAAATGGGGTCTGAAGCCTTAGAAATTTGAACTGGTCTAGGAGTCCAGAGCTGAGTGTCTGTGGAAATTAGTGCCTAACATTTGACAAGTACAGAGTGAGAGAGGTGTGCAAGGGAACATGGATGTTAAGTAACCATGACTGACAGATATTGCACCCTGGGGATTTGCAAAGGTCAGGACAATTCTGAATGCATTCCTAAGGTGTCTGCTATGGTTCAGATGTGGAGTGTTTCCCCCAGACCTCATGCATTTGAAAAGTGATTGGATCATAGGAGTTGATCAAATCAGGTGGAACAACTCACTGATGATTTCTTGTGTTATTAGGAGGTGGGGCTGATTACTATTTGACTTGTTGATGTAGGCCATTCTCTCTGGAGTGAAATGGTATCTTAGCGTTGTTTTGATTTGCATTTCTCTTATGGCTAGAGATGTTGAACATCTTTTCATGTATCTATTGGTCACTTGTACTTCTTCATGAGTGAACTGCCTCTTCATTTCATTTGCCGACTTTTCAATGGAATCCTTTATTTTGGTAGGCTTACTTTTCTTCAGCTCCCTGTATATTCTAGTTATGAGCTTCTTATCTGAGATGTTGGTGGTGATTATTTTTTCCCAGTCTGTTGGTTCTCTTTTTACAATGTTGATAGTTTCCTTTGCTGTGCAGAAACTTTTTAATTTGACAAGGTCCAATTTGCTAATAATGGGGATAATTGTTTTTGCTCTTGATGTCTTGTAAACAAAGTCTTTGCCTATCCCTATGTCTTTTAGAAATTTGCCTAATTTGTCTTCTAGAAGGTTTTGTGTTTCACTTTTAATGTCTAGGTCTTTGATCCACTTTGATTTGATTTTGGTACATGATGACAGGTGTGTGGCTAGATTCATTCTTCTGCATGTGGATATCCAGTTTTCCCATTACCATTTGTTGAACAGGTTGTCCTTTTTCCATTGTATGCATTTGGCCCCTTTGTCAAAGATTAAGTAATTGAGGGTATTTCGGTTTGTTTCTGTGTCTTCAGTTCTGTTCCACTGGTCTATCTGTCTGTCTTTGTGCCAGTACCAAATTGTTTTTAGAACTATGGCTTTGTAATACAGCCTGATGTCTGGAACTGTGATGCCTCCTGCCTTGGTCTTGTTGCTCAGGATTCCTTTGGCTATTCTTGGTCTCTATTGGTTCCATATGAATTTAAGAATTGTTGTTTCAAGTTCTTTGAAGAAACTTATAGGTATTTTGATTGGAATTGCATTGAATCTATATATCAGTTTAGCTAGTATAGTCGTTTTGGCTATATTTATTTTGCCTATCCAAGAGCAGGGGATGCCTTTCCATTTTCTAGTGTCTCCTATAACTTCTTTCTTCAATGTAATGTAGTTTTCTTTATATAAGTCCTTCACATCTTTGGTTAGGTATACTCCTAGATATTTAATATTTTTGCTGAGCAATTGAGAATGGAATTGTTTTTCTGAGTTCTTGCTCAATAAGTTCATTGTTAGTGTAAAGAAAAGCTATTGATTTTTTAGTGCTAATTTTGTGGCCTGAGACTTGGCTAATTTTTTTGTTGTTTTTAGGAGTTTCGTAGTGGAGTTTTTAGGGTCTTCCATGTAGATAATCATATCATCGGCAAATAAGGAAAGTTTGACCTCCTCCTTTCCAGTGCAGATTCCTTTTATTTCATTTTCTTGTCTGATTGCTGTAGCAAGTGTTTCAAGGACTATGTTGAATAAGAGTGGCGAGAGTTGGCAGCCTTGTCTTGTTCCTGATTTGAGAGGGAACGATTTCAATTTCTCTCCATTTACTATAATATTTGCAGTAGGCTTAGCAGACTAGAAATAAACATCCCCTTCAATCTAGCAACACCTCTCCTGGGAATATATCCAAAAGAGGCCAAAACAACACACAACAGAGATATATGTATACCCATGTTCATAGCAGCACAACTAACAATAGCTAAAATATGGAAGTCACCAAAATACCCATCAACAGACCAGTGGATTCACAAATTGTGGTATTTCTACATAATGGAATACTATGCCTTGATAAAGTCCAACAACGTGGAGGCTTTTACAGGCAAATGGAAGAAACTTGAGAACATCATGCTTAGTGCTTAAATCAGAAGCAGAAGATGAAACACTGAATGGTCTCTCTGATATGAGAGTCTCAGATCACAACTCTTATGGAACTTAAATGAAAAACAAAGTGAAACAGAGGGGTAGGGTGGGGTAGGTAGGAGGGAGGGGAGAAGAGGGGGAGGGACAAAAAGCTAGTGGGAAAGCCCTTGTCACCTTGACAAGATATGTATGTGCACAAAATGCTCAACTCCATTGTAAACCTTAAATTTTGCACATATACATATCAATAAAATGGGAAAAAACAGACTTGTCTTTATTAAATTGTGGGTGTTGAGTATTTTATTCCAGCAAAGAGGCAGTAACTAAATTAGTGTTTTTCCCAATAAGTGGCAAATCTGTCTGCCTGAAGACCTAAAGATGACATGGGGTGTGTGTAGGGGCGTGCATTCTGTGGGATGGGCTGGCTTTTGCCTAAATGTTCTCACATTGGCCACTTGAGATTAGGGAAGACCAGAGATGCCTGTTAAAGAGGACAGTCTAAACTAGGCCTGGCATGCATGCCTGCAATCTCAGCACTTTGAGAGGCTGAGGCAGAAGGATTAGAATTTCAAGGAATTTAGCAAATTAGGAAGACTCTATCTCAAAATCAAAGCTGAAAAATGGGACTGGGATGTTCCTCACTGTGAAGGCCATAGTCTGGGTCCCTAGTACCACAAAAAGAAAAAAAAAGTGGAAAATTTAGAAAGGTTAGCAAATACAAGAGGGCATTAACTTCTATAAAGACCAGGGTACTTTAAATTTTATGTAAAAATTTATTTCTACATAAATTCATTTAATATCTTCTCAGGGTTGCTCTTTTTGGTGATGTATGGTAATGTGCAGAGAGTGAGAAGCCGGACACTGACTGACAAGATTTCATGGTGTTGGCTGCCTGTATCACTGCTCTGAAGCTACAAAGGGAATATCTTCACACTTTATTGTACAATGCTACTCTACTATCTCAACTGAAGAAGGAAGCGAAGGTGAGGAGAATGGCTCGGGAGTAGAGTGCTGTTCTGAGACTTTCTGATTTCAGCAGTTCAGAGATGGTTTGATAGATCAGGATTCTCAGAGAGAAATGTATCTGTTCTCATCCCTCTGAATACATGATTAGTAAATGCAAAATTTCTGAACAAAGAAAGTTGGCAGTACCTGGCGATGTTAATTAACAATGCATAGATTTGAAGTGAGCTTTTCCAAAGCTTCAATCCAAATGCTAAATGATGCCAAGGGTCTTCAAAAGCAATTAGGAGAAAGAAACCTACCAAGTTAATCTTCATCATTTTTATTAATTAGTATTTATGGGGCTCCCAGATAGCTTAGTTGGCTTTAGAAAAAGGAAAAATCCAGAATTTTATGATAGATGATAGAACACTTATCAGTTCAGTGACAAGGTAGAAAGGAAATAAATGGACCATATAGTTTGATTTGAATTATTTGAAAATTTTTGAATTTAGTGAATCAATCTCATTAACAGAGTCTCTTATTGCAGTCTATTACTATAGTTGTAGTATAACTAATTAGTTATATTTCTGAAGCAACAATTTATTTCTTTCTGAAGAAACTCTAGTTAAACAGTGGCAGGATTTTTGGCAAGTATTTCAACATCAGCAATCTTTCTCTCCACTTTCTATAATTGAATTGAAGTCAGCTCAATTTAATTTGAATTATCTTTTTTATATACAAGTACCAATAATCTCATGCTAGACTTTTTGTGGAGGAAATGTAGGTTAGGCAAATAAAGTAATTTTCTAAGAAAAAATATCTAGTAGTGGTTGGGCTGTAGATCAGTGGTTAGAGTGCTTGCTTAGCAAGCAAAAGGCCCTGTGTTCGATTCCCGAACACCACATATGCCAGGCATGGTGGCTCACTCTGGCGATTCCAGCACTGAAGAGGCTGAGGCAGGAGGGTTACTGTGTGTTCAAGGCCAACCTGGGCTCCATAGTGAGTTCAGGACCAGCCTGGACTACAGAAATAAGACCCTGTCTCAAAAAACAACTATTAGTTAAGAATCATGGATATAATTCTTTTTCTGCTACTTCCTAGTTGTATAAACATAGATAAGCTCCTGACTTTCTCCAAATTATAGTTTTTCTATTTAAAAAATAAATGTAATAGTGTATTAATAAATAATTCCTATGGTTATTGGAAGGACTGTGTAGCATACAACACATAGCTGGTATGGCGTCAACATTATAATAAATATTATCATCTTAATACATATCAATAAATATTAGAAGTATTTAAATAAATATTATCATCTTTAAAAATCCAATAGAAACTTCACTTCCGTCTGGAGATAAGAAATCTGACTCAATATGGCTTTGATGCATGCTCTGTCGCAGGCCCTGGCTTTAGCCGCTCTGTGTCCTCTTGGCTCTCAAGAGGTTTTGCATCTAGAGGGAAGAGACATGTGTACCTCACCACAGCTGAAAAGGAAATGTGCACAGGTGGTTCAAAAGCTTGCTAAGGCCAGTCATCAGTGGAGATGTCTCAGCTAAAATTGCTACTTAAGTTGTCTTAGTTAGGACATTCGTTATTGTACATCACAAAGAGTTGCATTTCTGATGCCCAGTGATACCTCTGAAGGGTCAGGTTCTTTCCATTTTTCTGTTCCGACAGTGCTGGCTTCATCTTCAGACTGTTAGTAAGGAGTGACACCATCCAAATAGATGTAAGCATATATTTAGAAGAGGAAGAGAAATACTTTCTTTCTGTATCTCTTCACAGGAGTAAAGACATTTCTAAGAGAAGCCCAGTGGCCAACTTCCTTTATCTCACTGCCCATACACGTGCAATGTGCCTATCCTGTACGAGTCGCTGCAGAGAAGAATGGAACAGCACTTTAAGCTTGAAGCAGGAAGGAGATGAGTCTTAGAGCCCAAGGTTGCATGAGGAAAGATGTGAACTAAGTCATGGTTATTTGAGAAGTGGGGAGCAGGATGTTTTTTTGGCAGCAGCAACAATTGTTTGTTATGGGCATTCAAATGTGCATGAGAGAGACAGGAACATCTCATAAATGTGTTTATGTCCTGGGGACCTAAAAGATAGAATGTGGACAGAGAAAAAGAGCTATGAAGCAGCAGCACAAGATTTTTACTTCCTCTCAAGATGGTGTAGTAGGAACTGGACTTACTCTCCTTCCTGACGCGACCTATAAAATGAGAGGGAAGATGTAAATATTGGCCATCAGGTAACAAAGGACAGTGATCTCAGAGAGATGGGAATCTGGACCATTCGGAGTCATCATTGCTTAGGTTTACTCTTTTGAGAGTGTTTCTAGGTCGTGGTACAGGAAGAGTGCGAGATTGAAAGAAGATTTTTTTTGTGTGTGTTTATTCACTGTCAGAACTTTCTGTAAAATTTTTTTTTACTAAAATTTGGAATCTGATTTGAAAGCAAATTTTAGAAGTTAATTTACAACTGTATAGTTAATGGAAACTCCAGGGAGATTTACCTAACCCTAGATATATGTGTTTACATCTCAGAGCGAAGGAAGGTTGGGACTTGGAGGCATCTCTGAGTTGTAAAACTGGAGACAGTGGAATTATCTTTTCTCTGGAGAGATTTATTTACATTCCAAAAGGATAGAGTAAGACATTTCCAAGGAGGCTCTCCCAGAAGCAGAAAGAGAGGCATCTGTCTCTTTCTCTTATACGCAGCACAGAAAATGAATTTTTCTGTTGTCCTTTGCATATGGGGTGAGGCTGTCACTTGTGGAAAACAGTTTTTCTTATCTGGTTCTCATTTTGTCACTGTGGAGACATGGGGGAACGATGCTGCAATGTTACTCTATTGATCTTGCCATGAGTATAATGAGAGATTTGTCTTTGATCCAAAAATTTCAGTGTGCATTAAAGACAAAATTAGTAAAGATAGATATTAAAAATATAATGAGAGGCATGAAGGCAGAGTTTGCCAGATTCCCTAAATCAAGGTGACTGGACCAGGCTGAAGTGTGCAAGACGGTACCAAAGAAGAGGTAGCTGCGTAGAGGAAGACCTTTAGGTAATGACAGAAGCTTCTCTTTGCATAACCAGCAGTGTATTTGTATAAAAAAGGCTATTCAAAAGAAGGGAAGACAATTCAAGATGGTTAAAGAAGAGTAGCAGGCATTCACACAGGTCTAGACCTGTTGTTTATTTTTACAAGCCAGACCGGAAAAATTCATGATTTATGAAACACTAGAGCAAATGTGCAGAGATTTTATTTTTTTAGTAGTAGGTAAAAATTTAATCCAGATAGGAACACCATTTGGAGAAAGGCCTGCCTAGCAAATCATAAATGCAATATCTAAGAAAATTAAACTCTCTCTAGGTAGCTAAGTGACATCACAAAACACAGTTTATGAACACGTACACGCCTGTTGGTCACTTTCCAATCACTGAGGTAATATACCCAGCGCAGCAATTTAGAGGAGCGCAGGTTTAAGTTGGCTCACCATGTCAGCGGATCCAGTCCATGCCAGCTGGCTCCAAAGCACAAACATCACGCTCGTTCATGGTGGCTGGGAAGCAGAAGCAGTGCCTGACAAGAAAGGGCAAAGGGCCACATATAGACCCCCAAGTCATACCTCTACGAGCCACCCACACATGTCCAGAAGTGAGCTTTACTAATTCTCACGCAGATTCTAAAGTCAATCAAGTTGATAATCTTACACTACCTGTTACAATAGGAGTACAAAAATGCCTAACACCTAGGAAGTTAAAGTTCACAGCGTCTATTCCTAAAATGAAACTTGCTATACATATAAAAACACAGGAGAACATGACCCATAGGGAGGAAAAAGTTAAACAATCAAAACCAACCAAGCTGCCATAGGTGTTAGAATTAGGAAATGAAATGTTAAACAGTTAGTATAACTATATTCTATGTATCCATAAGTTAATTAGAAAATTTAAACACAGAAAAAGATCAATATTGAACTTTTAGAGATGAGAACTATAATAGTTGAGATAAAAATACAATGGATGTTACAGATTATGCACAAGAAAAATACAAGTAAACTTAAAAATACAGCAATAGAAATGATCTGAAATGAAGCTAGAGAGAAGAAAAATATTTTATATGGAAAGAGCATCAGCGAATTATGAAACAACTTCAATAGGCTAATATACATGCAACTGCCCTCCAAAGGAGAGAGGGTGTTAAGGTAGGGAGGGCAAAAAAAAAAAAAAATCCTTGAAGAAACAATAGCTCTAAATAGCTCTAATGTAATGTAATCTCTTGCCTGATTGCTCTGACAAGGATTTTGAGGACTATGTTGAGCAGGAGTGGTGAAGGCGGGCAGCTTTGTCGTGTTTCTGATTTAAGGGAAAATACTTTCAATTTCTCCCCGTTTACTATGATGTTTGCAGTAGGTTTTGCGTATGTGGCTTCTATGAATTTGAGGTATGGCCCTTCTATACTTATTTTCCTCAGGGTTCTTATCATGAATGGATATTGGTTTATGTCAAGGGCCTTATCTGCATCAATTGAGATGATTATGTGGTTTCCGTTCTTGCTTTTGTTGATATGGTGTATTACGTTAATTGATTTACGTGTGTTAAGCCAGCCTTACATCCCAGAAATAAATCCCACTTGATCAATGTGTATGATCTTTCTGATTACTTGCTAGATTCTATTTGCCAAAATCTTATTGAATATTTTTGCATCTATATTCATCAAAGAGATTGGTCTATAATTTTCTTTTTGGTTAAACCTTTGTCTGGTTTTGGTATTAGAGTGATGCCAGCCTCCAAAAATGAGTTTGGTAGTATTCTTTCTCTTTCAATTTCATGGACTAGTTTGAAAAGCATTAATTCAACATCTATTTGAGTCATTCTGTACATCAAAATTTGAGCCAAGAGCTCAAGGTAGTATAGTAAGAAAAGTAGCTGTCTACCTAAAACAAGCTAGTCTGTAAGTATGCTGGAGACATCTTCCATGTGCATATGAATAGATAGATTTTATTCTTTACAATAATTGCATAGTTTTTATTCACTGATTTAACAAATATATGCATGAAGATACAGCGGTGAATAAAAGCTCCCCCCATTCATGAAACTTACATATTAGTTGGGAGTGGGAATAGAATATAACATACAAATGGAACTACACAAACACCATAGAGGTCGTTCTACGATATGCCATCAAGAGCTATTTCTTTCCTATGAATTTGTTCTTTCAGAAAAACAATGGGAGATCTGTCTCAATGTCATTCCTGGCATCTCTGAATTTTGTGTGATCAGTAATCTTTTCACCATCATGCTTATCTAGGAAAACTAAGTAACTAACTCAAGAAGTTATAAATTTCAGATTTACTGTTCATGTATAAAAATGTTATCACCAAATGCTAGCAAGAAAAATTTTGGGGAAACATTTCAATAAGTGCTTCATATGCTAAAATTTTATCAGTTGATTGAAGTATAAGTGTATATTTATTTAAATAAGAATATAATACTTACTATTTAGTCATGGTAGTCAAAGATGTTAATTTTATGTAAAAACAAACGTGAACCTTTTCAAATGGTTTTAATGGTTTTATTATCTACTACACAATAGATAGATAACAATGGAAATGACATAGGAATATATTATCTGCATGATTTTAGGAATTATTACTATGTATTTTTGTACTAATAAGTATTTATGAAAGTATAAGTATCACTAACAACATTATTGCTATACTAGTAATAATAGTGAGTGGTGGTAAGAGTAACTGATGAAGATGATTATATCATTAATTTTTGCAGATTTGTCTTCTAGAATTCATACCATTGAGCACTTTAAAATTGCACCTAAGATTTACTTAATTCCAATTAGGACATGAGTGTCTTCTTTGGGATTTTTTTTCCACACTTGTGAAAATGTTAATTTGGTCCCTCAAAATATCACAGGGATTAAAAACTTCATAAATCATGCTCAGTAGCATCTGTTAAAATCATCTTCAAAAAAGGGAAAGAAGTCTGAAGACAATAAAATACTGGAGAAAAATGAAACACCTGTGACACACTTTGTTTACAGGTCTAAACCACAGATTCTGTAAGAATCTTTTAAGGGATAATTGGTTAGTTATGAGTCTACAAAGACCAAACATTCAAATGAAAGAACTGTTAAAACATTTGTTATAACTTGTCTATAATTTTCAATTGTTAATGATGAAGGATTTTTGAGGTATGCACATGAATCTTAGATAAAAGTTCCTTGTAGAAACCTCATACTGCAAACCTCTTCCTGAATTATGGTCGGCTTTGAACACAAAAGGCAATCACATCATTAAATGTACTGCTTTTGTAAATCATACATCAAAACTTGGGGCACGCAGAGACAGCCAGATGTCTTTCTTTTAAGTTTGACAGCGTGGTGGATTAATGATAAATTCAACTCCGTTTTTGTTTACTAGCTTGCTGAAAGATGTTGCCTCTCTCACAGACAATAAAACGTAGTGAATCTGACTGAAGAAATATTTATTGAATAGAAAATGAGGAAATAAATTGTCATGTGATTGACATTGACAATGGAACATTTATGGGAAAGGCAATGTGTGAATTAGAAACTATAGTCAAAATGTGTTCACACATTTTAGTCGGGTATTCAGAAAGTAATTACTGCACTGAGGAAAATAATGACATTACAGAGCCATAATCCAGAGATAATGCACCACCATCAATATTCTTCCGCAAGCAAGGACAGGTTTCATTACTGATCAGAAATTTTTGAGCTGATTGTCAAAGACATATATGAGGGGCTCATACAGGATGGGATAGCAGCTGTTGCATGTTGATAAGATTACCTAAATAAAGATTTCATGTTATACAGTCATTCATCTGTATCTTCAGGGAATTGATTTCAGGACCCTCCGAGGGTGCCAGAATCTAGGGATGCTCAAGTTCTTTATGAAGTGTCATGATATTTGAAGATTATCTACACGCATATCCTCTTGCAGTCTTTAAATTGTCTCTAGATCACTTATATTACTTGATAAATGTAAATGTTATGCAAGTAGTTGTTATACTGCATTGTTTGGTGACCATGGAAAATGTCTGTTTATGTTCAGCACATGTTCAATATTGTCCTCAAATATTCTCAACTTGTGATTGGTTGACTCTGAGGATGCAGGACCCACAGATACAGAGGGTCAACTGGATTTCACAGACAGAACGTGAACACCACAAAATTTAGTATTAGCTCAACAACTGCTCATAGAGAAAGTGGTTTGCTGTAGGAGCTCACTGAAGAAGTGACCAGTCTAAAGAGTCTTGAATGTGTACATACTTCTTCCACGGCGCCTTCCTTTTTCTTCCTGGCCTTTGGCTAGAAAGCAAGTGCTGGTGTTCGTCTTCATGCAACAACTGAGACAGCAAATACAGAGGCAAAGCCAAAGCTAATATTATCTTGAAATAATATTATATTGGTCTATTGAAGAATTTTGGATCTGAGTTTTGTGGGCAGACTTTGCAAAAGTGATTGTGTGAATAGTAAATGCATTCAAAAATATTGGGAATGATATTGGGAAGAACAATCCTATGAGAGCTTCTAAAAATGATCTAAAAGTATCTTTAGGTCATGCTCAGAGTCTGTAAGGCTGGTCCGATGACATCACCATTATCTTTTATTTTTAATGGGACAGTCTTTCTCTATAGTCTAGGTTGGTCCTGAATTCACTATGTAGCCAGGCTGGGCTTGAACTCATACCAACCCTCCTGCCTCAGCCTGTCAAGTACAGAGAGTAGAAGTGTGTGCCACCATGCTTTGCTTATGTGGTGCTGGGGGATTCAAGACAGGGCCTTGTGCTTGCTAGGCAAGCACTCTACCCACTGTACAATTTCTCCAGCCTGATATCACCATTATTAACTGCAAAAAGAAAAAATAACTTTGTGGTAACCTCTCTTTCAGAAGTGCTAAGGTTAGAAGAGCTTGCTCTCCACGGTCTCTGTCTCTAAACCCTGGTAAAAGCGAGACTCCTTTGACATTGTAAATGAATGCTATGGAGTTTTCAAGAGCAATCCACCATTATCATTCTTGAAATATTCAATTTAAAATAGTTGACTGAAAATTTTAACATTAAAAGGTAGAATAGTAACTTCTGAGATCAAATGTCTCTCTCTCTCTCTTTCTGTCTCTCTTTTCTCCCTCTTTCCCTTTCACAGTATTCTGGTAAGAAATTTTAGTGTCTCTACATACAGCATTGAAGCTACATTGTGATCAATTCCCACAACTTTATTTGCTAAAGCTGTTTCCTACCCACCAACACCTCTCCAGAGGGTTGCAAAAGACACCTAACTTTGCTTTCTCCTTCCCCTCCCCAGACCTGTTCTCAGGGTGACTAATACAGACATATTTTTAACACATAAATTGACTTGGTTATACCAGTTGCATGCTCAACATTTTCTAAGCTCTCCCTACTTCACTCAGAGCAAAATAGAAATAGTTTATGCTGCCTCACAGGCCCCTGCCCAATCTGGCCACCTCGTAACCTGCCCCCCATCTGACTGACACTTCATTCATCTCTGCTTCTCTCCCACTCATTTCTTCCTATTCCTCTGATGTGCTGGGGCATTTTGTTACCTTGAGGTCTTTCCACTACCTGTTTTCCCTACCAGGTTTCTTCTTTTGGGCTATGTGGCCAGTCCGGCTCCCTCACCTCTCCACGCCTTTGTTTGGGTGTGGCCTGCTCAAGGATGCCCACTCTAATCAGCTGTGTGACACGAGCCACGCACACCTGCTGCACACCTGCCCACCCTACCTTGCTCTACTCTTCTTATCATTGTGGCACCTCTCCATTGAATGTGTCTTATAATTTATTTTAAAATACATTAATTTTAATCAGAGTCTCACTAAACTATAGTATAATTACAAGGGCAAAGATTTGGGTCTGTTTGTTCACTGCTGTGTTCTAAATCCCTGGAGCAAGGCCTGGCACACAACGGTGCCTCTGCAAATTCTTTGGGATGGATGTTGAGCAATGTCTTTGATCAGTGGAATGCCAGGGCATATGGAAGCCTGAGATGACTATGAGTTTAGTGGCTCAGCATTTGAATTAAAAAAAATACTTTGTTTATTTAGAAAGGAAGCTGAGTTCTATAAAGCTACGTGTAGAAAGAACAAAATGTAGGTCGGGTACTTGTACTTTTTGGCCCCAGGTACCCTAGACCTGGTCTTAAATGATCTAAAGCAATCCACAAAGAGCACTGTAGTTTCATTCCTGTCTCCCAGAACATGCCTGTCACTCAAGCATGCTGCTGGAAGGTCTCCAGAATGAAGTGTGTTGTTCATTCTTAGCCCAGACCCTTCTTGAGGGCATGTGGCAGGGAGAACATGCTCAGGGCTGTGTGAGTGCCTCTTAAGGAACTGGTGGCCCTGGAAACTGGCTGTATCACCCAGCCGAGTCACAGGTGATCTGTTTTCCAATGTTGCCAATTGGGATTGACCATCTGAGATGTCCTAATTGCTGCTTCTACTTTCTGCTCTGAGAGTTCCTTCTTATTTTCTCTAAAGGCCTCGGCATAAAAACAATAATAGTTATAAAATATGTCACTTTGTTTCAGGGGGAAAGAAGCTCTGGATGCCCTAGGCGTTCCTTAATGGTGACAGACTGTCCCTGCTTCAAGTCATGTTTTTGCAAGAGCATGTACCTTTTTCTCTTCCCTCACATACTCAAGCCAGAAGCTCTATTTTACCTGTTTTGTATCAAAGTAACTTTGCTTCTCAAGAAACTTGTTGCTCCTATGAAAGCTGGAGATAGAATCTATTGTTAAGTACAACGATTTCTTTATTGTTTTTCTTTGTAAAAATGAGACATTAGAATAAGTTAATGTTTGAACAGTGAAGTTGGCCCAGGCAGCTGATACTTTTTTATTTGTAAAAAGACCGTGAAACTTGACATCTGACTGCTCAGAATTGTTGTGAATGTAACGTGGAACAAAATAGTTAATGGGCTTAACTACAATCTTTACCATTTTATAGAAGAGACTGTACTGACCCAGAGAGAAATTAGTGTAAGGAATACAATTCTTTCTTCTAAATGTAAGAACTGAGGAGGGCTAGGGAGAGTGGTTTTAACTCCTTTGTTCCTAGGGAAAGTGCTCCTTTTCACTGAGGGTAGAATTGTGGTTTCTTGGGTACCCTGGGAAAAGAAAAGCCATGGCCCTGTGGCTGTGGTCGGGGAGGCTCCCCCATGTGGCTTCTGCAACCTGCCACTGCTACACCCCCCTCAGGCTGAAGGAGAGGGAGGCTGGTGAAACAGGATGGGAATGGAAACTCATCGATTCTTCCAGAATTTGAAAACTATTTTTATTAGCAGCAGAAAAGAAATTTCTAATTTTTTCTTTTCTCATTCTTCTTAGATCTGTTACTGGCCACTCAAAGTTAGAACTTCCTCATCCCATAGTCTAAGTTCATGGCTAGCTTGTGACCACAAAAACAACTTGTCAACCTTCAGTCACACCTTACATCTGAGTTTACTGAACAGTCTATGCAACGTTTCGCGTCAGAGCTTGCTGCCATTTGGGGGTAGAGCTTTTAGATCCCTGAGGAGGAGTCCTTGGTCGCCGGCAGCGCCATACCCACGTGGTTAGGATTCAAGGCTGGCAGTCAGAGGAGAGTCACCATGTCTTCTTCCCTGCTGCCCTCTTCTTCAACGTGCATTCACATATCCTGCCCTTTGGGAGACTGCGGGCTAGTCAAAAAGTTTCCTTTTTTTTTTTTTTAACATTTGTGGATCCTGGTGCCTGGGAGGAAAAAAAAAAGCTACATCTTAGCTTCAGGGATAGTCAGATGTTGGAAAAAATATTACTAGTCTAAAAGAAGAAAATCTAACTTTTATGTATAAAATATCAGCTTGTCCCCAATAGATCCTGAGCCTTCCTTTTTGCTTACCAGCCTTAAGTCTTGCATGGCCCTCATGGGCCCTTTCTCCTCATGTACCTTTAGTTACACAGAACAGACTGGAAAAAAGGAGGGGCTTGAGGCTTGGCTTAGTCGCTCACTGCTGGGACATAATACCTGACACCCAAAATTTAAGGGAAGAAAGGTTTATGCACACGCACACTTCAGAGGTCTCAGTCCTGCCTGGTCAGGAGGCAATGGCGCGAGGGCACTGTAGAAGGCCTTGGCAGGAGAGCCCAGCACTGCAGCCGGAGGCAGGGAGTGAAGGGCGGGACCAGCGAGGGAAATAGACCCCTGCAGTCACAACCCTAGTGATCCGTCCCCCCAAAGAGGCCCTATCTCCTAACAGCACAGGAGATCATCAATGGATCAATCTGCTTGATTCTTTTAAACCTTGTGATCCAAATACTTTCCAAATACGTGAGATTTTTGAACAACATTTTAGATTGAAACCACAACAGGGCTATTAAAATATTTTTGATTATTTGCCTCTCAGGAATTGTCTTCAATGGCAGAATTCCAGAGAATTCCTGTTATTTTCTGTGAATAATCATCCTACACGCTAGTTACTGAATTATTTTCGGAATTCATATTTGCCTGGCTCTAGCGCCAACCATCAATGCTGGCTGTCAGAAGAAGCATCGCCTGTCTTCGTGAACAAAGCCCAACGTGCTGCACCCATTTGCCTGATACTTCTTTTCTTTACTCTTTTGGTACTTTAGGGTTTCAGAATAGCATTACTGAAAACTCCCTCAGAAGACGGAGTCTGGAGCACTCAGTGTGGACTGAATCTGGTTATCACAGGAGAACCTGAGCAAAATCTGGGTCATGAAATTAGGAGAGAGAAACATAAGAGAAATTTCATCTTTGGAAATATTAGAAGTAATGCTTAGAATATAAAAGGAGAGCATGCGCGCGCGAGCGCGCACACACACACACACACACACACACAGAGTTGGGGAGGGAATATCATCCTACTGTGCTTTTTAAGTAAGAAAGGACCCTCTTTTCTTCTAACAAAGTAAGTATTCTGTGAGACAGTAACAAGAGAAAGAAACAAACTTCTAGAACTTCCAGGACTTTCTCTTGGAAATTGCTGGGTAAGAGGTAATGTCAAGTTGTTATCTGTGTGGTGTGTTGTTATTTTTATGGTGTACGGTGACCTTTATTCCCTTAAGTGGGCTGGGTCTCCTTGAATGAGCTGAGGGTGTCACTATTCAGGAAGAGATTTACAATGTTATTACCCACTTCTTTCTCTGTTTGGGTTCAAAATGAGAAGAACAATTGATAGGTTTTTGATCTTTACTTCGTCACTTGTCTCTCTCTCTGGGAAGTCATTGTGACCCGTGCCTGGGGTTCCCAGAAAGACAGAGCCATGTTGAAAGGCAGGTGCCTGAGATCAGTAAAGCATCTACTAGACAGAGCTGTAGAAAACCTTGCACAATGCCCGTTGTTGAATTTGGACATGGTGGGATTAAGACATAGTGTCTACTTTTCTGTAGAGAAACTTCCTTATAAGAGGGTTGATTTGCCATGTAGCTACCTTTTTATTGTTATGATGTCTAACTTAAAAAAATGTTGTATTTTAAAGTTGAGATACTGAGGGAAGGGAAGATGAAGGAAGTTTGGTCAGTAAGTACTAAGTTACAGTCATACATATAGAAGAAATAAGTTTTGGGATTTATTGCATTTGAGGAGATAATAATGTATGTCTAATTAGGCATTGGAACTATATATATATATACGTATATATATGTATTGAAGCATCTCATGGTAGCCCATAAATAAGTATACTATATATATTATCAATGGAAAATAAAGTGACAACAATACACTATACAGATAACAACTTGACATCACTTCTTGTGCAGCAACTCTGATGGACAGAGACAAAGGACGTGGAATTTTTGTTTTCTAAGAGAAAGCCCAGGTAGTATTCTAAAGACGTGTATGTTTCTTTCTCTTATTACTCACAGGATACCTGCCCTATTAATAAGAAATAAGGTTCTTTCATACTTAATTTCAATAGAAATCTGGCAATATAGTGACATCTATTTTTGTTTTCCTTTGTTCTTTTATTTTATTTTTGTTTTCTGAGGTAAGGTCTTATTTTGTAGTCCATGCTGGTCCTGAACTCACTGGTGTAGCCCAGGCTGGCCTTGAACTCAGGATAATCCTCCTGCCTCAGCCCCCAAGTGCTGGGATTCCAGGCATGCGCCACTACTCCCAGACTTAAGTGGTGCTGGGGAATTGAACACAGAGCCTTGTACTTGCAAGGCAAGTACTTTAACGACTGTGCCATTCCTCCAGCCCTTGTTTTCTTTTGGAGAGTTAACGTTAACTATTTAAAATGTTTTAACTTGGAAAAAAGTACCCTGGTGACTTTAGTACTTTTGATTTTTCTGCTTCTCAAGGCACAATACTGGACTCTATAGCTCAGAACAACAACAACAACAACAACAACAACAACAACAACAAATGTAGAAAAATATTTGGTGGTTCCTGCAAGGGTGGAGAGACATGATCTCCCAAGCTCCCATGTTACACCTAAATGCTTTCTCTATGTTCTTCCCTCTGGCTTATGGGACAGAGAATTGAGCTTTTAAAAGCAGTTCAGTTGAGGTGTGGGCATAGCTCAATGATTACAGTGCTTGCCTAAAAAGTGCAAGGCCTTGAATTCGCTCCCTCAGAACCACCTATTAGTGGGCATGGTGGTGCACACCTGTAATCCTAGCATTTGGGAGGCTGAGGGAGGAGGACTGTTATGAGTTGTAGGCTACATGATGAGCTCAGAAGCAACTTGGACTACTGAGAGAGACCCTGTCTCAAAAAATTAGTTAAAAATAATAGTAATGATAATTCTTCCACATTCTTCATAAATTTTACTTGTTTTAAAACTAATAAATGATTGTGCTAGTTAGTTCATGCACATGGTACCGATTCCAAGGAACAAAGGGTTTTCCGGTGGAAGCCAGTTCCTCCTCCACCTTCTATCCCTGGAACCATCTAGTATTTTTCTGTCAATGTAACTACAATCACCGACAGAAGCAGTTAAAACATAAGCGAAAGAAAATTATTCAAATTCATTCCATTTAAAATCCGAAATAGCTTCTTTTTTCTAGTTGAATGTAGAAATGGTTTCAAGATTACTTCGATATTCCTTTTGTATTTAATTTTCTCCATCTCCTTTATCATATTTATCTCTAATTTTTCTAAAGCTCAAAATTATCCAAGCTTTGGAAAACCTCTAGGAATTCTTTAGGGTACTGACAATGTTTCTCTCTGCCTGAAATGAACACTAGTACTTCCTTCTGACTTCAGATCTATGCATAAAAAATTGCAATTCCTAATTTAGGCCAAGCATAAAAACATAAGGGTCAAAACAAACAAACAAATGAAATATATATATATTTTTAAACAAAATCATGGGAGCCCAATAGGTCTATTGCTTTTAACTAAATTGGTTCAAATTGTCGCTTATATCCTAGCAATTCATAGGAACATTTTTTTCCTGGGTGAATTTGATGTGTTGCCGTCTCTTTTCTCCAAACAATTCTAGGGACAGGAGCACCTGGTTTACAGTATTTTCCATGGGGCATCTGTCACCAGTATCACCAGTATTGGCATTTGCAAACGTACTATGGTCCAGACTTCCTGATCCACCCCCTACTTCTTCCCTGTACTGTACTACAGCTAAGGCAGGGATTTGCTGGTGAGGCTGTCATCAATTTGTGTTCAGACTGAAATTGGAGCATTGTGAAATATGCATGTCTACAGTACTTTTCTTTTTAAAAAATAAGTCCTATGTATTCAGTATCTAGACAAATGGGATTTTACCAGAGTTTAATCTACTTGGAGGAAGGAAAATACCAACTCCAGTTCTCTCTAACTTGCTGCAATCCCTGAGTGAGGTGTGTTGAGGGGTGGGGGTCAAGGAAGGAGCAGTTTGTCCAGGGCCAAAGGTCTCACCAGATACAGACATGTAAAAATAGAACAGAGAATGTCTTCCCCTCCGTCTGCTCTTCTGCTGGACCAGTAGCATCCCAATAGGATCACAACTGCGAGTCTCTTATTTTATATAAGAATAAGTCTCTAGGGAAAACCAAAGACACCGGGGAAGGCCAAAACTTCATTCTCTGATCCCTATACCTGTAGCAAACAGTAGAGTGTGATTCTTAGCCAAATAAATAAAACATCACTCTGAAGTCCTATTTATTTCAATTTCTTTAACCCAGGATCAACCTGGCTTCCAACCAAAACCAAACCAAACCAAAACAAAAACAAACAATACAAAACCAAAAAGTTTTTTTTTTTTTTTTAACAAAGCATACTGCACACTAATAGACACAAACAAACCCAAAACCAAGAACATTCGTCCCTTCGAGTCCATACGTGGCACTGTTCAAAGAGATAGAAAAGCATACTAGCTAGATTCAGAAGTAGCAGGGATTTTGGAATAAATAAATCTTACATTTTTCTAAAATCAATATGACTAACATTCCAAAGATTCTGGTAGACACACTAGACAATATGAAAGAAAAGATGAGTAATAATAAACAATAAAATATCCAAAAAAATATCCAGTGCTTCTAGTTTTGTAACTAGCATGACAAGGTTATACCATAAAAGTTAGATTTTCTTGTTTTAGAGACCAGCGGCTTCTCCAGACTTCCACATACCAAGTGCCTAACCACTACCCCTCCTGCTCAGCCCAGTGAGCGAATGCATAGATGCTGGCCGCAGGAGGGTGGGGGCCAGTTTCCTTCACACAAGACAGGTAGAGATAATGCCGGGCATGGCCAGGAGCAGGAAGACACGCTTGGAAATGTGCACTGTCTCTCTGTGCCCCTTTCCTTTCTGTTCCTTGCTATGAAAGACTCTTGCATACCTGTGAGTAGGAAGACGGTGATTTGAGACAAACAGATTTTTCCTTCTTCTCAGAGTCAGCTTTTAAGAAATTATTATTATTTTAAAACCAGTATAAATGGCCTTCTTGCTACAAACTCGGACAGTAGCAAGCAAACAAACCTAAGCATATGGTCCTAAACGGCCGGTAACAAGCCAGTCAGGATTTAAGTCCTGGCTCCTGTTTTTGTACTGGCAAGATGGCACGCATTTGGGAAAAGGGAATGACTGCTCATGGCTAGCTGAACCCAGGAGTGGGACTTCAGGGACAGTCTAGCAGCTGCTAAGGGTGATTTCCTTTTTTCCTTTTCATGGCATCAGCTGCCTATAAGTACTTTTTTTTTTTTTTTTTTGAAGGAAAAGGTTATTTGGGCAGCTGACTGGCCCTGTGTGGTTTTCCACTGAAAAGTGCAGTACAGGATTCTCTTTTCCCCACTTGTTTGGGTACACTCTTGGGTCTTCTGGACCGCCTCCTAGGTCAGTTGGCGGAGCCTTCAGATGAGGTTAGTGCTCGACCGTCTGAGGCCTTTCGCTGGGCCATCTGCACCTACTACAGGTCATTCTGCTACATTGAGTATGAGAAAGCATCCAGAGGCAGAAGAAATTTTCAGGCATTTGTTTGTCAGATTGGAGTACTCATCTCTCTTTGCTTTATCTTTAGTTTTTATTTTGTCTCACCTTTTTTCTTACCACTTTTTTTTTTTCCTGGAGTGGGCAGGCCAGTTACAGTAACACTTAGAAGCTAAGCAGGCAGCCTGCAGCCAGGGATCCATGCTGATGTTTCAAGGGTCTGCAGACGCTCATTCTCTACCACGTGACTGCAAAACAAGGAAAATTCTTCCCTTTAGACCTGACAGCAGGCTCAGTTTGACCAGAGAGATTCCTGTCTTGGGCAGAAAACATCCCGTAAGGCAGTGTTTAGTGGGAGCTTTAAATTTTCATCCTCCAGAGATGTGAGCGTTTTTCCTCTCCTTTCCCTGTCTTTGGGGTGTCTCCTGAACCCCAATAGGGGTTCGTGTCAGTCATTTTGGGCTTTGTGGTGTCCTGAGCCTTAATGAGCCAATCTGGAGTTCAAGGTTCTTGAACTGTTTGTGTGACAGGAAAGTTTGGATTAAGAGACCTTTTTTTTTTTTTAAAGGCCGAAGACACTCAGATGTATTTAGAGAGCTCCGTTGTGATTTGCTCAGTAATGGAATGCGCTTGTGCACTTCCTAGTTTTGTAGAAAAGCTATATTTAGTTACTTATAAGTTAAAAAGTGGTTTATTATGATTCAATATGGCCTGTGTTACTAAAGTACACTGTAGACTAATGCAGCTCTCTGTAAGAATCTTGGAGGCAACTTTGGCCAGGAAAACAACAGTAGCTGCTTTCTGCCTCCTCAGCCGTCTTTAACTGAGAAAATCATAAAATTTGACTATAAATGACCTGCCTTCATGTTTTTCTCACTAGGGAAAAGTCATCCTAAGATGGCTTCTCTCTTCTACACTGAGAAGCTTGAGCAATTAAGCCAGAATGAGATGTGTAAACTGCTGAGAAGCCGTGTGCAAATTTTAATACAATGGGCAATACCTGAAAACCTGGAACAAGAGCTTTTTAAAATTGACTAATATCTATACTAAGTTAAGGCAGAAAAAGCTTGAAACTACATAACGGGGTGTGCCATCTCCTTTGAGACATGGATTTCTCCTTTTCCTACAACCAGGAGTTGTACTTCAGATATGCAAATTTAGAACTAAGTATCACCTAGCACTGCAAGAAAAGAGGTACCAATGTTGTAGAATTTTAAAAAACTGGTGATAAAGGTAAGTTTTCATTTATGTATGTTGATATGCATCCATGTATTGTATGTTATGTGTACTTGTGTATGTAAATTGTTTGAATGAAACCGGATTAATTAAAAATTAGAGAGTGCTCTCTAGTTATGAAGATGCAAATCTGAATGGCTTTTAGTCCATGTGACTTAAGCAAAGGTTTAATAGACAAATGCCACTTCAGCAAAGTGTCTTCAAAACTGTTAACATGTTCCTTGTATATTCTGGTTATGAGCTCCTATCTGAGGTATTGGTGGTGAATATTCTTTCTAAGTCTGCCAGTTCTCTTTTCACACTGTTGATAATTTTCTTTGCTGTGCAGAAACATTTTTAATTTGACACAATCCCATTTGTTAGTTCTGGGGGGGGGGGAATTCTTTTGCTTTTGGAGGCTTATTAAGAAAGACTTTGCCTACACGTATGTCTTTTAGATATTTGCCTAATTGTCTTCCAGAAGGTTCAGTGTTTCAGTTTTAATATCTAAGTCTTTGATCCACTTTGATTTGATTTTGGTACATGTTGACAGGTGTGTGACTATATTCATGCTTCTCCAGTTTTCCCAGCACCATTTGTTGAAGAGGTTGTCCTTTTTCCAGCGTATGTTTTTGGCGCCTTTATAGAAGATTAGGTAACTGAGGTTATTTGAGTTTGTCTCTGCATCCTCAATTCTGTTCCACTGGTCTATCTGTCTGTTTTTGTGCCAATATCATCTCATTTTTACAGCTACTGCTTTATGGTGTAATGTGGTGTCTGGTACTGTAATGCCTCCTGATTTAGTCTTGTTACTCAAAATTGCTTTGTATATATCAAGAACACAAACAGCAATCAGTGCTGGTGAGGCTGTGGGGAAAAAGGAACCCTCCTGCACTGCTGGTGGGAATGTAAACTGGTACAACCACTATGGAAAGCAGTATGGAAGTCTCTCAGGAGACTGTATAAATATCCCCTTCGATCCAGCAATACCTCTTCTCTTCCCCAAAGAGTTAAAAGCAATACATAAAAGAGATACATGTATATCCATCTTCATAGCAGCACAACTAAAAATGTAGATGACACCAAAATACCCATCAACAGATCAATGGATACATAAATTGTAGTAATTATACACAATGGAATACTACTTGTCTATAAAAACAGATAGGTTGGCGGCTTTTGTAGGTAAATGGATGCAACTTGAGACCATCATGCTTAGTGAAGTGAGTCAGAAGCAGAAGGTGAAATATTAAATGGTTTCTCTGATATGAGAAACCCAGATCACAATTATTTCATAGAACTTAATGTGGGGAATAATAGGAACTGGATGGGGGGAGTCAAGAAGGGAGAAGGGAAGGATTTGTAACTTTGCCACAGTATGTATGTGCACAAGGCACTCAAGATCAATGTAAACTTTATATTTTGCACTTATGAGTATCAATGAAATGGAAAATATAAAGAAAGAAAAAACTATTAACGTGCATTTTTGTGTCTGTTAGCCAATCAAAGTTTTATTTTAGGTGTTTGACTTCTGAAAAAATATTTGCAGTTTCACAGAGACTTCAAGGAAGACTGGAAAGCACAACAGGAATTTAATTTAAAAAATTTCCATTGTCATAGCCTCAAAGACTCTTGGGTATCAGAGTTGGTTTAATATTGAAAAACTGTGCACAGATATGAATCTCACACTGGTCAGGCATTCTTTTATTTAGATTCTCAAGCTGTCTTCTCAAAAGTGCTGTGTATGCATGGGTAGCCAGTATGGAGGCTGCTTCTAAGTACCAGCAGAAGAGATTCTAAGAGGAAGTATTTTGCCAGACAGTGGTTAAATTCTTTCATGCTACATTTCAGGACAGCTAGTGAAAAAGGTATTTGCTCTGAAATGCCCTCAGGGCTGCTTTCTTGGGTAAGAGTGGCTTAGAGAGAGTGGTGCTTCTCCTTCGTTATTCTACTCAGCAAAAGTCAAGTGGATAATGATGTCCCTATGGCTCCTGACTGCAGTGAAGTGGGAGTAGCTGGAAGATTTGTGCTTATTAGATAATGTCTAACAGAAGCCCTCTCTGAGCGCTTCCTTACTGTGAGAAGGGATAGGCAATTTTGTCCTATGCACCAGCTTGTGCCTGACTGTATATAGCCCAGTCATGACTCTTCCTAATGCGTTGAGAAAGCTAGGTCACATTTTACCCTTGTGGGGCAAATAGCTTCTCCTGCTGCCTGTGGATCTTTCTAAATCTTTTAATCTTTGCAGTTTTAAATGCCCAGAACAATTAAAATCCCTTCTGTGTGGTTGCCAGAATCAAGGACTCTGCTGACTCCCCTGCAGAGTTCCCTGGTGGGTTAGTAATTATGCGATGATTTTCTAAGGATTGTAGTTGGGAAAGCAACAAGAATAGAGCTGAACCGGGTCACCTTCCTGCTCTGATGTCCTGCAGCGCCCTCCCCCCACCCCCCGCACGCCACTGCCCACCTTAGTCTCATCGGTGTTTGTTGTAAGAGATCCTGCGGTCCAGAAGCCCACACAGGGCCAAAGCTTGATACGGTCTGCAGTGTAGAACTCACCAATCCTCTTCCAGAAAGAGCAGAGTTGTTTGAGGTAAGACAAGATAAGAAGCAGGAATGGAGTGGAAGGGCCTGTTCGTTTCCGCCTTTGAGCAGTCAGTGGGGTAGGAAACAACCTCGCGAAGGCTAGATGGCGAGAGGGTTCACTGTGAAGACAGAGAGGGTAACGGTCGGAACAGCATCCCCAGGAATTGTGCAGTATTAGAATTAGGAATTATTTGTTTATTTGTTTATTTATTTACTTAAGACAGGGTCTCACTTTGCAGCCCAGGCTGGTCCTGAACTCACTACAGAGCCCAGGCTGGCCTTGGACTCACGGCAATCCGCCTATCTCAGCCTCCCAAGTGCTGCAATTATGAAATTAGGAATCTGAAGAGAGAATTATCGATCTTTCATCTGTCCTTTGGAGAAATGACCTCTGACCCCATTCCAGCCAGAAAATTTCAGCAAGGAGATCTTTCTTAGAACTCAGCTATAGAGAGAAAAATGATTATGTAAACAGAGACGAGAACCTTATGTCATTTTTATATTCCAAACAAGCTCGGTGGAAAAGTACGACTGAATTATTTTATTTGACATTAGGCTATAAAAATAAATCAACATTTTTCTTAATTTTTTTCCAAAGGGACAACTTACATTTTGTAAGTTAATTTTAGGCAGTTAGTGAACTTCTGGGTTGTGTTTTAAGAAAAGTTGTCATTTTACTATCTTGAAAGTTAAACAATTTATTCTGAGTTGTTTAACCTGAGTCTCGGTTTCCAGATTGTCCTAAGGCTGTTGGAAATTCACCTTCCGGTTCTTGGGGACTTTTTCATATGGGGAGATCAGATTTCACTACCTTGAGACAGATTTACTTTTGACTTCTAGCCCATGGACTGAAAATAGGGCTCCTTAATTGAGCTAAGTATAAAGAAATGAAAAGACTAATATTGACATATGCTTAATAAAGTAAAATGAAAATTCTTTATGAGTCTAACCTGATTCGTTTTGACTAAAATGTTTAATTGCATCTTGCCTTTTTATGATATTGTGGGAATATTTTCTAGGTTTGATTGTTTTCTAACTAGTCTCTACTCAATAGATCACAGACAGGAAAGATGATATGATATGCACATTAATTTGATTTTGGTTCTCTCACTAGAGAGCCCACTTACTTGTGTCTTTTCTACCCCATTCTCACTCTCTAGGTGATGAACCTCCTGCTTTGACCCCAGACCTTGTTTCTTACTTATATAATGGTACAATCCCCGTATATTTTACATCACAATTATTTGTTTTCCTGTCTTACCTAACTGCTGCTTCCTACCCAGAATGCAGAAAGGTAGAAAGGAAGTCAGTGACTGGGGAAGAAAAATCCTGTCTTGTCTCTTTAGGGTATTTGGATTTTGCATAATTTCTTCTGAGCTATATATGAACAGTTTAATTGAGAATGACCAGCTGGTAAGAAAAGATGTTGCAGAGAAAGTCAAATTAGTTTGCCGAGATTGTCGTAACAAAATATTTCAGACTGAATCACTTATTTTTATTTTTTTTTTTTTTTTGCAGTTTTGGAGGCTAGATGTTCAACATCAAGGTGCTATGTGGACTGGCTTCTTTGCGGTTTCTCTCCTTGACTTGTAGACAATCTTCTCCTATGTCTTCACATGGTCTTTCTGCTATGTTCCTATGTCCTAATTTTTCTGTGTGTGTTTAATAAAAAAACCCAGTCATGTTAGATTAGAATACATCCATACGAGTAACCACATTTACCATATCCATTTCTTTAAAGGCCCTTCATCCAAATACATTGACACTCCCAGGTTGGAACTTTAGCATGTACTTTTGTGGGGTCACAGTTTAGTTCATAACAGGTGTAGGGATGGGGCAAGTAAAGGATAAAAATCTGAAAACCACGTAGCTTCCTTAATTGTTGGCTGGAAGAGAAATTCACTTGTCTGGGTCTTTGGCAAATTTTATAACCTTTAAGTTTTATGTAGTCTTGGTCACACTTCTACAATTTCAGAGCTTGGAGATATATAAATATGTCACACATATGTACATACACACATTTATCAAAATGACACATCTCTAGAAGAAAGAAGCTAAATCGATAGGTCAAGCTGGGTGAATGGAGGTGATTAGTGCTTCAGCTATTTTTTTCACTACTATCCTTTAAAATGCACACGTTATTGGAGAGAACAGTGACTAATGTTTTGGAGGTAAAGAGAATTGCAATTTCAATGTCTTTGAACCTGTAGTTCTACCTGTAGGTTAGACTTGATTTCCTTGATGACCCTTATTATTGGCATTTAAAAGAGAACTCTTGCCTGATGATTGTAACAAGTATAACCAGGGTAAAGAATCATCAACGAGTAGTAGCTCCTGTGACCACTCCTTTTAGCTCAGGGGAGGGCTTCATGAAGTCCTCTGGAGTCTGGAATGAGAGAAAGCCCTTTTTCTACAGGGATTTGATTGTATATAAAACAAATAATTCTTCTGGGACACCAAGGCAGGAAGATTGCAAATTAGAACTCAGCCTGGGCAATTTAGCGAGCTAGTAAGACCCTGTCTCAAAAATCAAAAGTCAAAATGGGTTGGGGCTGAAGCTCACCGTGAAGGCTCTAAGCTTGATATTCAGAAAAAAATAAATGAATAACCTGTCTGCAACTTGCTGTCAGAAGACAAATCATATTTCTATGCATATAAGAATAATAAATTGGTGAGTCATAATCCTTGAAGAATCTTGGTATTTTGGGTATTTTCATGGGAATTGGGATTTTTTTGTATTATTTTTATAACTTTCATGAAAACCTGAAATTTCAAAACTAAAAATTATGCTTTAAAGATTTTAGAAGGGCAGTGTGAGAATATGTGTCAGTTCTAGGTTAATGTAGCTGTGTCTGAGGTTGACAGGAGAGACTGAGGAGGGCCCAGAGCATATTCTATTGCCATTATAATCAAAAAGCTAAATTATCAAATAAAAGGATGAAATTTACTTTTCAAGCTTAACATAAAAATATCAGGTTTAATGACATGACTGTGGATGAAAATGATTTTGAAATGTGAAGACAGTTTAAAGGCATATATATATTTTAAGTGGGTTTTGCTTTTAATGCCCAGGTGTATTCATGCCCTACCTGTCATTACTATGATTTTGTCTGGGGATGGAGAGTTAGACAGACATTGGAAATATGAAAAATTCAATCAGATATCATTTAAATATCAATAACATTTGTGGTAGTAGTTCACAGCAAGAAGATGAAAAATATTCTGAGTGAAATTCAGCAGTGAATTGATTAGTTAAATCTAACCAAGTATTGAAACCATCTTGGTGGGAATATTGCAGACTCAAATAAGATTTAGGAAGTAGATGTGCAACTTGAATTGAGGTTATCATAAAACTCACCTACTAGGAGATGCTGATTCGGATTTCCTAGTGGTCAGTGAGGATTACTCATCTCTGTTAGTGGCCTACAGAGTGCCAGTACTGGCCTAGTGGTCTGTAAGGATTACTCATCTCTGTTAGTGGCCTACAGAGTGCCAGTACTGGCCGCTGCCCATGGTCATCAAACAACCTCACTGTGCCAGGAAAGTCATTGTCGAATTTACTTTAAATGGTGAAGTTTAACCTGCTTTCTTTAGTATGTAAAATAACTTCCACAAAAAAGAACAGATTAATCTTAAAGATCATGACTTAATCTCACAATATTAATGTAATTTAATTAATTTAGCAGAATAAGTACATTTTGAGAGATTAGATGCATTATAAATACAAGCAGCTTGTGATTTCAACTTGAAATATATAATTCTGTAGCTAATTTGATTTATGATTCTAAGATGAATTGCATTTTACTAATTTTATGGATAGTATTGATCATTTAAGGGAGTTTAGAATTTACTACCTTTTAAATTTAATATATTGGATTTAGTTAAGTATTTCAGTGCTTGGGAAAATTTTTCCTTATAGAAAAATTTAAAATAAACCCCTACTTCTGAAAAGACAAAAAGGCCAGTAGATTAAATACACAAATGCAGTAAGAATTATTAAGGGGTTTTACATTTATAAAAGAAATGAAACAAATTGAATAGATCAAAGATCTAACATTAGTTTAAATTTTTGAGAGTAATTATTAAAATTTACTCTTTATTAATAAAATGAGACTTATAAATTGAACTTAAAAGTTAACAAAAATGGTATCTTTGACTTGGCAACTTTAACGAGTTGAATATTACTTAGTTAAAAAAAGCCTGAATTAAGACACCAAATCGCAGCACAAACACAAAAACAACCACATTGGTACCTACAAAACTCCTATATATATTTGAGGAAATTTACTTGTAAAGTGAAAAGTGAAATTATAAATAAAACATTAACAGTGAGCTAAAACACTTGGTGGGGGATACCCTATATTCAGGTATATGTAGTATTGAAATTACTCAAATAAACTGCTCAAAATTTACTATTGGTGAAATAAGTCTGCAGCATATGTATATAAACATATCTTTATTTTTTCCCAACCTAGATTTTTACCCCTCAGTAGTTATCATTAAAAATACAAAAGGAATAATTGAGAGTATAAAATATACATAGTATATATCATTATAATTTAGAAATATGAAGTTCTCCCCCAGGCCAGTGATATCTGGATTGCACTGCAGCTTAATTGGGGCACGTGGTCCATTTATGACTTCTGTGCTCTCGTGGATGGGATTGAGCAGAGGGATATACCAATGGGGGAAGGGCCTGACAGAACTTATCCTGCTCCCCGTTCATCCTACTAGCTCTGCATTTCCTCTCTACCATGCCATGAGTGGCCTTCCTGTGCACGCCAGGCCCTTCCACCGTTGATGGCTGACCATACAAGGACTTTGACCTTTTGAAACTGTGAGCTAAAATAAACCTCTCCTCTTTCAAGTTGTGTCAGATATTGTGCCCCAACAATGAGACAGTGACTAAAGCAGAAAGTTATATGGAAATCAATAAAATAGATACCAGGTAAGTCCCAAGTTCTACTTGAAATTAATATAGAAAATATGGGGATAATACTTCTTGGCAATGAATACTTTTATATGGAGTAACAAAACAATGTTAAGATAACATTTATATACTTTAGAGTCTGTGCTTTAAAAAAATTAAAATTAGAAGATAATTGCAACATTTGCATAAGAATACAATTAAATTAAAGACAGAAATCAATTTCTTTAAAAATAATACATGGACGGTGAGTGTACTTATTCGGAGGTGGCAGTAGCCAGGGAGCATGGTTCACATCTGGAGGCGGATCCTCTTCACTCCTTCAAACGTGCTGTGTGCGGTGGTCCCCAGCAAACGCCTGAGAACCTGGCATGTAGGCAAGCTGGAAACTATTAGCAGCTGGGCTCTTGCGTGTTTGGCTGAGCTAGCACGGGCTGCTGGGACGTGGGAGGGCAGAGGAGAGGTCTAAGAAGAGGAAATTAACACAGAGGGAGCTGACACTGAGTGGAATCCGCCCCCCTCCCCCAGCGCCCCTTATTCTTTACGCTCTTCTGAAAGTCCAGCCAGCCTGTGCTGTGCCGTCTCTCCCAGCCAGCATAGGCTGCTGACTTATGACAAGACCAGAAGCAACCCCTGCTCTACGACAACACAGGCTCAAGTTGGAGATATTTCTTCCTGCCTCCTTGAAATATAAATCTTACTGGTGTGTTCAAGAAGATGGACAACCCTGGAATATCCTCCCAGTGTGAATATGTATAAGCATCACAAATAAATTTCCTTTTGAGAATTTATTTTAAGGGTACATAGTGCCATTGTTAGAAATGGAAGACTTACCCATAGGCAAAACAAAGTGCCTTTGTATTCTAATTGTGCACCTGGTATTGTTGAAGTTGTACTTTGTAAGAACTGAACATACTTTTTAACACTCCCTCCTGTGCTCACATATAGAAGTAGATTCAGTTGTGTGTAAAGAAAACTCAGAGTTCCAGTAGATCATTATTTCTGATTGATAAACATCTCAGAGACAGAGAATTTGGATCTGACACCGTGTCTCTGTTAGGTTCTCCAGGGATACAATGATCTCTTCTTGTGTTCTTTCTCTAGCTCTAGACTCTTTTCACAGCCATGGTCCATGTTGTCTTTCTACCATAGTTTACACCTGAAGTATGAAATCAGAAGAAAAAGGCTACTCTGTCCTCTAACAGCACACCTAGGATGGCGCTAAGCACCTGTGTCCATAACTCAAGTTGGAAGGAAGCCTAGAAATGGACTCTTTGTTTGAGGGGATGGAGAGCATGTGTCTGTTAAAGTTGTATTGCACAATAGGCTTGGTAACATAGGCCTGTAGTCCCAGCATTTCAGGAGGCTGAGACAGGAGCATCACAAGTTTAAGACCAGGCTAGCAATTTAGCAATTTAGGGAGACCCTGTCAGTTCTAGTTACTCTCTCACTGCTGGGACACAATACCTGGAACTCAAAACTTACGGGAGGAAAGGTTGATTTGAACTCACATTTCAGAGGTCTCATTCTAGGCATGGGTGGCTGACAATGATGGCATGATGACAGGATCTGGCAGGAAACATCTGCTTACCCATCGCAAGAGAAAGGATCAGGGATTGGGGAAACCGGGGCAAGACTGAATCTTTCTAGACCACATCCCAAGTGATCCACCTCTTCTGACCAGGTAGATAATAGACCTCCAAATAGCACATGAAATTTGTAGATATTCCACGACATCCAAACACATGAGAATTTTGAGGGACATTCCAGATTCAAAAATAACACTGTCTCAAAATCAAAACTAAAACCTGGACTGGGAATGTGGCTCAGTCGGAAGGCCCTGGATTTAATCCTCAGTATCACAAAAAGAGAAGCAAACAAGAAAAAAAAAAAAAAAGAAAGAAAAGAAAAGAAGTTCTATTTCAGTGGAAGAAGAGAATGACTATAGGGGAAAAATCAGCTGTGTCTGTTATTGGAGGAATCCAAAACTGAAAAAAAGAATTAAAAGCATATGAAGAGAGAGGAAGTTTCTTTTTTATCCCCATCAGGACAGCTGGATTCTGAGGTTAATGTTGCTAAATTTTTCCAGAGACTGCCCTGGACTCAGGCAGGAAAGGCAAGAGGATTTTATGATATTACACAGGCCATATAAACAAAAGACTCTTTGAGATAGAATTGGCTTCTGATTTAGGTAAGAGGTGACATATATTGTGAGGGATACTTTTAGAAATTTACAACCATCTTACCTTAAAACATGGCGTAAATCAGAACTTGAATATGAGTCAGTTAGAGTGCAAGAATGAAGGAACAAAAGGGGAAACAACAAACCATTAGGGTATAAACTGACAATACTCCAACAAAGAGCTCAGTTTAGGCCGAGCGCTGTAACCAAATGCTCAGTCATTTTTCATTTCAATAACAAATATGTGCTTACCTCAATCAGGAACTTAACCAAGTGCAAGGAGATCTGGAGTCTGGGAGGGAGAATGCATATAGAAGGAGATAAGCTCTTACAACTGTAGTGTTAGTTAGGTTTGGTCATTGTTCTGAGAACGAGTAAAGCAGTAAGGGATGAATTTTGATTGATTAGAGACTTCTGAATATGACTGATAGAAAATAAAAATGTGTTGGTATTTCTTTGTTGCTGGACACAATATCCAACACCCATAACTTAAGGAAGGGAATTTTATTTTTAAACTCATAGTCTCAGTCCATTCATGGTGGCAGGGATTTGTGGAGGGCCTATCCAGAGAAAATCTGTTCACACCGTGGCAAGACAGGAAGCTGAGAGGCTGAGGAACAACAGAGCTGGTGGATTACCTTCTAGGTCAAGTCCAGTAATAAGCCTCTTCCAGATCATGCCCAGGGGTCTGCCCCAATGGTGCCATATTTTAATGGCACAGGGGATCAGTGGATTAACTCTCATGATCGAATCACCTTTCAAACATGAGGTTTTTGAGGGTACCCCAGATCCAAATTATAGCTTTCTGCTCTGACCCCCCAAAACTCATCTAAGTTTTGCCAAAGTCTTAAAGTTCCAGTATTGCTTAAAATCTAAATCCAAAGTTTATTTTAAGACTTAAATTCTTAGCCCTGTGAAAAGCAAAGTTAGATACTTCCAACATACAATAGCACAGGGTAAACATTCCCAGTACACAGGGGAGGGATAGGAGTTTAGGAAGCAATAGAACCAAAGCAAGACCAAAACTAAACAGATCAAACATCTCATCCTGCAGTTTCATTAAGTCCTGTACCTCCATGGCAAGTTGTGATGAGATATGAGGCCCAAAGGGCTTTAGTAACCCTACCCCTGCAATATTGTTGAATGAAAACTCAATGGCTTTGTTCTTGGGATGACCTTGCTCATCCTTGCGGGAATCATCAGCAAATTGTCCATATCCCTGGCATCTCCAAATGTTTGTGGTTTCACCTACAATTTTAGCATCATCTTCATAATTTCATGCACTTTCCTCTCAGGGGCACACTGTCAGGCCTTCAAGGCCTTCTTTTGAAATCTGAGTGGAAATCTTCCTGATCTCTTGCATTCTACAAGTCTGTGAAAACAGCACTATGTAGGAGATACTAAGGTCTATCATGGGTTTGAGCAACAGTTTGGCCCTCTTGGACAATGGCTGCAGAAGTGTCTGAGTTCTTGAATGGCTGACCTTCTTGGGGATTTACTTTTTGGGCTGACATGCAGAATGCTCTGGGGATCTCTTTTTAAAGAAAAGTCTTTTGTTTCACCCTTGTATGGGTAAAGTGTGGGGTCTTGCTGATTCTTGAGATGTCCTCAAGGCATCGTTCCTATAGTCCTGATGCAGAGTACTTAGCTTCTTTTTAACGCTTATCTTCTCAGCAGCCCCACTCTCCTTTGCTGCAACTTTGTGTGCCCCCATTTTCTGGCAAAACTGGAAATTTTTTGCATCTTTTTGTTCTGCTATCCCCTTCCCTCCTCCCCAGGCTTTTCAGTGTAGAACTGGCCAAAATTTGCAAGTAGATATCATGCGTCAGCCTTAACATTGGGCTGTCTTGAAACTTCCTCCACCAGCTCTTAACTTCAGTTTCAGGCAAAGTCTCAGGATGGGGGAAATCTGACACACTTTTTGCAAGCATACCATGCATAGTTTCTAGACCAATTTCTACTAAATTCTTCTTTCTCATCAGAAGCCTCTCAAGCTCAGTTTTTCTGATCCACACTTCTGTCAACATTCTGGTCTTCTGAGCTTGAACCAGAATTGCCCATCAAGCTTGATTCTCTGCTTTCTAAGGGTTCTTTAGCTGGCATGCCCAAGCCTTTCCAAACTCCTCCCACAACCTGATTCCAAAGGCTTCTGAACCATGTGGTTAGATAAAGTCACAGCAATGACCCTAGTTGGTATCAATTCCGCAGTTCCTCTTGTAGTTACTTTCTTGTTGCCAAGACACAATGTTCAACACCCATAACTTAAGGAATGAAGGGATTATTTTAGCTCACAGTTTCAGGAGGTCTCAATTGAGTCATGGGGTGCCGGCAGTGATGGAAGGGCTTGGTAGAAGGCCTATCCAAAAAGAATCTGTTTATAGCATGTCAAGATAGGACAGAGCTAATGGGTACCTTTCCAGGTCCTGTTACAGTGATCCATCCCTTCCAGGTCATGCCTCAGTGATCTGCCCCATCTTACCAGGACCATTCTTTTTTTTTTTTTTCTTTTCTTTTGAGACAGAGTCTTGATTTGTAGTCCAGGTTGGTCCTGACATACTGTGTAACCCAAGCTGGCCTTGAATGCAAGGCGATCCTTCTGCCTCAGTCTCCTGAGGCGTGTGCCACTACATTGGCTAGTTTGTATGTGTGTGATTCCGGGAGATAAAACCCAGGGTCTTGAGCAAGTGCTCTAACCACTTAACAACACCCCTAGTCCCATCCCTCTTCTCTTAATAGCACAGGAAATCAAGGGATTAATTCCCATGATTAAATCACCTTACAAACATGAAGCTTTTGTGGGACATTCCATATCCACACCATAACATGATATGACGTGGGCATGTTATAACTATGGTCTGCCATTTTCTTGCCTTTGATTTAAAAAATATTATAATGAAACATTTTAGTACTTATATACATTTCTTATATCTATATTTTCTGTGTAGCTCAAGAAAGTTTCCTCAAAATAACAAAAGCAAAAAAGTACAGTGAGCCACATGTTGGACATGCCTCATATAAAGAGCCATTCCTTTGAAACTGATGAAGGAGGATTTGAAATAATAAAGACAGCAAATATTTAATGTGTTTTAGAAATTTTTGGACATTTTTATATGAACTCATTTAATTCTCATGACAGCTATGAATTAGATGCTATTATTATTATTATTTATACCTTTCAGATAGGTGAATGAGGCACATGATTATTAATTAATCTGCTGAAGGTCACACACAATTTTCAGTCAAAGCTGGGATTTGAATGTAGGTATTTTGGCTGTAGCACGTGTACATGTAACTATTGTGCTGTCTTGGTAACCATGTTTTGTTGTTGTTATTGTTTGTTTGTATTAAGAGCCTTCAAACTAAGCTATATTCTCTTGTAGCTCAGTTTTTAGTTTTGATTTTTAAGCAGGGTATTTCTAAATTTCCAAGTTACTCAGGCTGGGTTCAAACTTGAGACCCTTCTATCTCAGCCTCCCAGAACTCTGGAATTATGGGCCTTTACTGCCAGGCTCTGCTTCAGTACACTTTTCTTAAGAAGGGAAATTACCCCATGTCAACCCTACACTTGCCTGTACAGAGTTCAATGTTCGGAAACATGCCTGTCATATCTAAAGTACAGGCTGGAGTAAAAACTTGAATAAGAGTTGGCTAGAGAGTGCAAGAGTGGAGGAGTTTGGGAGGAAACAGTCACGCATTTGGGGTTATTAGCAGAATGTCTTGCCACAGGAATCACCAGGATCCCAGGAAGTCCCTAAAGTAGAGATAAAGAACTTAACTCATCCCACCCATGGGGCAAGTTGTAAGTTTGCTGACTTCAATCAAAACAACAACAAAACTAAAAAAGAATTAAAAAGACCTTTCGGGACATTTATATAAGAGGCATTAAGATGTTTATTGGGTAGGAATTTAAAAGTACACACTCAAAAAATAGAATGTAAATGTGAATCATTAGAGGAAGAAAAACACATTATCATACGGAGCTGGATGTATTTGTGGGATCTTGATGTGGAAACTGGCAGAACTTACAAATCTATTGGAAAGAGAAGATTTAACTTACAGATGAAAGGTGATAGTCCTTCGTACGGGAACGGTGACGGCCTATCCACAAGTAATAGTCACCACAGGTGTTCAGACCTAAGAGGTGGTGGCCCAGAGATTTGGGGTCACCCTTGAGTTGGGTTATGTAGAGTATGCGTTCTGTTGTCTGCCAAGTTTGCCCATCTGGTGAGCTATGTTAAAATGCACACCATTTATATATGGTTTAAACTAAGGTTCACTCTTCTTAATAGTGCCAGTGCTTGAGGATGGCCTCTGTAGGAGGAAGTGCAACTCGCAGGTTCAGAGCCCAGTGTACAGGCTTAATGTCTTTAGGCCCTTAGGAATTCACCCTGGAAGGGGAAAAATTCTTGAATAACTTTTGTGTCCTGAAGCTGCAGTTTTCCTTAAAATAATATCACAATTTTGACTGTTTCCTTTTTATTTATCTTTAACTTTTCTATCCTACCTCATTCCCCAGCTCTGAACTTTAATTCCTTGTTCTTAAGGGTTGCAGATGGGCAGAAGTCTGGCACTTCAGCCTGGTAGTTGTTGCCGACTCTGCCTAGACAGAGGCCAAAGCCTTCTCCCGCCACCCTAAAAGAGACCTAGGAAGAGGGGGTTGTTTTCAGTTTGTCATTGAATCTTAGAGCAGAATTTGACGTTGCAATAATTTGTGAACATAGATCTTTTAATGCAGAAGACATATTTGCAGAGTTGTCAAAAATATATACACATCATTTTGTTTTAATAATAGTACAGGTGAACATGAGCTTGACGAGGACCTGGAAAAGTTTGGGAGATATAAATGGGACAAGCTTGTTAAACAAGTAAAGGCCAAAATATTGAAAGTAAAATAATGATGAGCTATTTTTAATATTAATTTTTACTTGCCTCAAGATGTTTATCCAAGAACAACTGGTAGAGCGTAAGTGTATATGGACTGCTTCTGTAATTTAGAAATATAATTTTATTGTATTCACAGTCACGAAGGAATACGTTGGGTGAAAGTATATATGTTCTATGTGAAATTGGACCATTAATCTATACAGGGTTTAGAATCTAGAATCTGGCTTCTGTTTTGTAGACTTGAATATTTTTATAGTGATTGGCCCTATATAACACCAAGCCTGAAATAGATAACAGAGCTAGTCTTCACAGAAGTTATAATGTTTAATAGCTAGACCGTTTAGGTTGGCATTTTTATTCCATAGGCGGGCCTAGAGAAGAAGCCAATTGTTTACCTGAGGGATATCTTAAAGCACATAAAAATAGCACAATGATTGTGCCAAGGGAGGCTGAAGTGCACATGCTAGAAACGCTAGTGTGACTGGGAGTTCAGATCTCTCATGGCTGTAAGTTAAGATGTTGCAGGTGTGAATGAAGGCAGTTACTAAGAGCTGGTACAGTATTTGAAGCCTCTTTTTATGTTTAGTTTAGCTCTGTTTTATTATTAACTACTTTGCCTTTCAGTTATACTTTCCTGCTGGGTGTTTAAGATCCAGCCCAAGACCTACATCAACCAAAATTAATCCATGTAGATGTATTTTTGTCAAGGTCAGTTAAGGCTTCTCAGGAGTTCCTTTCGAGGCTACGTGAGTAGCCTTTTACCCCCTCCAGCTTTCCCCTTACCATTTGTGTCATCTCCCAGGGTAGGTTTACCATCTTGCTTGGTCATATGACTTCTCTTAGAAGCATGGGGACATTTCCCTCTTTCGTGACCTTCTTTCTACAAAAGGCATATCATTGGCTTGTGTTTTCTGGGGTCCAATAAGTCTCTTGACTGAGAGGTTGTGTGTCCCTCCAGACTTGTAGGGACCTTTTATAGAGGTCATTCTGTTGTACCCAAGGTCCTGCTGACAGGGATCTTGGCCTTAGAGGGCAAGAACGAACACATTGGTTGTTCACAGTTCTTTTATCTCTCTGTACTTCTCTCTCTCTCTCTCTCTCTCTCTCTCTCTCTCTTTGTTTCTTTCTTTGCAATTTTAGTTTCTAAAGTCTTGGTTTGGAAAACTTAGAAAGTCAATTATAGCACTATCAAAGTGACAGTAGGTTTTAATTCTATTATAATTTTTTCAGATATTGGGTGGGGTATTATGAAATATAAAGTATGATTAGAAAACAACTCTCCTTTCTATTAACCATGTTAAGCACTAAGGAGTCCATGCCATATTTTATCTGTCCTGGAGGTCATGGCTTACCATCTTAGAATATCGTTTAGGTTGTCTGTTAGAATTTGTGTCATGCAGAATGTTAATAGATAAGTTATGAAGTTTTAAAGAAGAAGTTTAATAATAATAAGAGCAAACATAGGGTTTCACAATAACAATTATGATGATATTATTATACCAGGATCATTAAGTTTTTAATTATCTCTAAAAATATTTAATTTCTTAATTTTAGCATAAAATTGTTTAGTAATATGTTATCTTTATCTGCTTGTAAAATATTAAATGACATAAATAAACCCTCATCTAGCTTTGTCATTTTTTATAAGTTGTCTTTGTAAGTAGAATATCCTTTTTTGGAGATGTACTTTGTAGATGACTAATACTCAATCTTTAATTGTTGAGTAACAGTACCTGAAATACAGTGTTTACGAACATCTGCCATAATCTAGCTACAAATACATAAACATCAGCCTGAAAAAGTCTGTTACTACAATTTGCTCACAGACACTAAGATTATAAAGTGTTGTCCCAAGTTTTGAATTTTAAAAGACTTGCCCCTTGAGGGGCATAAATTTAATACACTAAGATATTTGCAATGATTGGCATCACAGAACTATATGTCCTTTACACATATTAATATGAACTTAGATTTTACTTTTGAGGCAAATTTTAGAATCTATGATTCAGTTGTATGGCTATAACTGTATGATTTTGTATGTAATAGTTCCATACGAGATAATAGCTTTGACACCAAAAATTAAAGAACAGCTTTACTCATTTGTACAATTACAAAAAATGTTTATTTAGCCAAAAACATAGATGTAGATCAAGTATTAAATGGCGGGACTGAGTTGTATTGAGTATAAACAGTAAGATGTGCCAAAAAGCTTTGATTATTTTATATGTTTAAGATTTAGATGATATATATATGTATATATATACACACATACACACATATGTGTATATGTAGTATAAAAGATAACACCTATTAATCAACTTAATACATATATGTACTAAAACTATATGAGTTTTTAAACCTAACATTTTGAAAAAACTCACATATAATCCCAGCACCCCAGCACTCTGGGGGACCACAAGTTTGGGCCCAGACAGGGCACGTTGGCTACTTAATGAGATCTTATTTCAAAATACAAATGGGCTGAGAATGTAGCTCAGTGTGAAAGTTCTGGGGTTGATCCTCAGTACCACCACCACCGCCACAATCACCAACCCTCCCCTAAAAACAACCCAACACACGCACACTCATGCACATATATATTTGAGTATGCTAACCTAAAATAATGACTAATAATGACTGTTTATTTAACTAGGTTATTGATGGATTGGTTAAAAGATTTTACAATGAATCAACATTTAAAGCAAACCTTAACCCTGTTGAGATTTAGTTTTCTAGGTAGTCAAAAGCTCACCAGCAGGAAACAGAAGAAACCGATATCACAAAACACAAAACTTCTATTTTTTAGGCCAAGTTTTACGAAGAGCAGATCAGCATCTTAAGAAAATTTTGTTTAGAGAGATGAAATTTTGGTTTTATGTAATTGTACTAAATTTTGAAAACCACATAACCTTTTAATTATAGCCAACTTAATTATATATAATAATAATTTTTTAATAACATCTTGTTAGGTTGGGGCACACAATAAGCCTGGGGAAAACCAGCCAGGGGAGGGATCACCTATTGGTGGAGAAAGTGGAAGCAAATTGGTGTAGGCAGTTGCTTTTTAGCCAGAGGTGAGTTTCATGTGGTAGTTACTCAAGCCTACTTAGGAGGAAATTATATACATAACATACATACATACATACATACATACATACATATGTGTGTGTCTTGTTAGAATTTTAACTCTTAGTAAGCTTAGGAAAGTAACTTTAAATTTGTATGGACACTAATATCTTATAAAGACATATTTAGTATACCTAAACATCTTATTTGTTTTAGCTTTAAAGAATTAGATCAGGAACATTTGAACTTAGTAACTGACGATCCAGATGTTGCTATAATTAGTTTGGTATTACTCCCTTTTGAATATGAGTTAGTTAGAGAGTGCAAGAAAAAGAAGTTCAGGAGGAAGTGACATTCAGGGTTAAAAACAGAGTGTCACATCATATTCGAGAGTTCAGATTATCCAGTAGAACCAGATGTTTTCAGTCATTTTCTGTTTAACAACAAATATGCACTTAACTTGATCAGGGCACATAACTAAGTTGTGGAAGCTTTTGTTTTCTAACTCTTCTGTGTCTTATTTTGCATATGCTAAAAGGAAACACCTCCTCCCTCCATGGGCATATTTTAGTAGGAATAAATGCTCGAAGGTCTGTAGAGAATTTAATTACAGTGCTTAAGGCAGCTTTTTCAGGTATTCACATTAGTTTAGTGGTAAGAAAAGGTTGATCAAATAAACATATCTGTGTTTTAGTTTCAGAGCACCAGGCAAACTCATGCCACGATGAAGCGGTGAGTGGAGAAATGTAGAAATATCTACTCAAACTACAGGAACTGCAGCTTGTGTATGACTGCGTGATGAGCCCCAGATGTGAGCATAGCCTGGTTTCAGACTTTCCAAGCACCTGATTGAAGCTGGTGTAATACGACTTACTGACCTTTCTTCTTAGATACCAAACATGAAGGCGCTGTGATCCTTACCCAGGACAGCTCTGAGAGTGATAGGGTCAAGCTCTCTGATTGTCTTGACACTACTGGTACCAAAACACTTGAGAGATGGTTGGCGTGGTAGTAAGGCTGACGTCCACAATTTAAGGCTGTTCTCTCCTGTGAGTAGACTCAGTGATGTGTGTGTGTGGCATGCGGTTTTGCCTGAGAGTGAGGATAGACCTCTAGGACCACTCAGCCTGGTGCTGATTTCTGGTTTATCTCATTGGCATAAAATAACTGCTTTGCATTAAAGAAAATGTGAAAGTAGTTTATTATTAGCATTACATGAGAGATCACGGTCCCAGAACATGGATTTGAACTCCTGAAGAGGCTAAACTTTTATAGCCACAGTACTAATGAAAGTCCTAAATCAATCAATTTACCAGATATATTAGCAGCTGAAGGTAGGCTATAGCAAGGCAGGGAAATATTTTCTATAAGTTTCAATGTTACAGACATCTTAGGTTTAGAGTTGGTGGAGGACAGAAGTGTGTGAAACTTAGCAATACGTTCCAAGAAGTTTACCTAGTAGTCACAAAAAATTAGGCAAACTTGCTACTAAAGGGCCTATCATAACCAAGACAACTTTAGTCCTTCACCTGGAACATTTCATCTTTGATGTAGAATCATGATACTCTAGTCAACTGAGGTCAAGCCAGGCAAAGCCATCTGCGAGATCTTTAATATAGATAGGCTTTTACGATTCACACTCCCATCAGCATATGACCTTGAATAAATGACCTAGCTTCAATTTCCCTGTCCTTATAGTGAAGGGGCCTAACTCTAAGATTGCTGAGAGGGCTACAGAGGCATGTACATAACGTGCTTAATAGAGTGAAAGGTCATTGAAAGCGCTCAAAATGTTATCTATTATTTTTAATGTTATTACTCTTAGTAGGTCAAGGATTGATGTCTTTGGCACTAGATACTTACTAATTCTATCATTGTAAATGAAAGGATAAACCAGTTTATTTAAATTAGGTTTTTTTTTTTTCTTTAAGAAATAGATTGCCTCTTCAACTTCAACTTCCCAGCTCATGTTGGGAACTTAAACAACCCCTTCTTCCTCTCTTTAGCTCAGACGAATAGAAGAAAAAATAACATCCCTGTGAGAAAACTAGGTTATCCGTGCAAAAGGAACATGCAGATGACCCCCAAGAGGCTGAGCCTGGCTTCCATGAGGGAGGGTAGAGCTGAAAGTGGCTGGGGTGGGGGGGCAGCAGTGAAACTGTGCGGGGATATTCCTTGTATGCGGCCTCATTGTGTTTCTCCCTGTTCTCTTTTACTATAAAAGTCCTTGCACATTTGAACGAGATGAGAGAGCTCTGAGAAAATAAAGGCTAGCTAGTCCTTTGGTATGAGCTGTGAATAAACCTTTTTCCTTTCACACCAAAATAAACGGCCTCCTGTGTTTTGTGGGAAACTGCTAGTAGTATAGGCCCCAGGGTCTGGAAACATCTCCTATTTGGAAATAATGTGAAGATTGGCCGGTGAGTTCAGGACTGAGTAGTAAAGAGGGCAGCTCAGACTTTTGCCTGCTGAGCCAGAGACAGTGAAGTATTTGTGGTGACACCGGTTACTCAGGCATCTTCATGAATATCTGCAAAAGTATGACAAATCATTCAAACTGTGGCAAAGTCTCCATATCTACTGCAAGACGTAGGGGTAGAATTTTGAGTTAGCTAAAGCTATCCACAACAGTTTCAAAGTTACTGCTCATGTTAGGGAAGACATTGCCTTGATCCTTTTGGAAAAATTCTGCTGATGTTTTTCTCTAAGTTTATGTAAATCTGAAACTTGGCACCAGTGCCTTTCCATTTAGCAAATGTGTCTAAGTAAATTGATCCACCTTGTCCAAATTAGTGTGAATATCTCCAATCATTAGTATTCTTCTGCCACTGCGTTGATTTTTTTTTTCCAGCTGGAGGTGTAATTCCAGGCAACACACCATTGTTCCAAATGCATTTCTGATCGATTTTCTGCCTAATAACTGACAACTTAACTTTTCAGTGGGAGGTACTGAGCTCCGGCCCCCCTTTTAATGTTTCAGAGTGTAATAGGAGCCTGATGGATGGGTTTGAAGAACAACTGGCTTTTGTGATGGAAAAGAAAATGTAGGATTTGGTTCACAAACACATACTAACTTCGTTCATGTGGTTTAGATTACTATAAATTGGAGAAGGGTGAGTGCAGGGAGGAACATGGTTACTTTCATGGGAAAGGTCCGGATTTAATTCTATGATTATCTTCTGTTTTATAATTTAGAGAATTCTGTTCCTACTTGAGTTCTCTGATATATGAAAAGCCTTAGTAAAGGTGGTTGCATAAGCTACTTGATTTCTTATATAAGTTTACAAAAGATATTTAAAATCCCTTTAAAAATCTGAGTGCAATCAGGTGTTCAGACTCAGAAATTGTTTAGTGTTCAGTGTTGGTGTTTAAGGATGTACGTTTTGTTTTACATAGATTTGATTCTAATCAAACAGGTTACAATTAGCTCCAGAGGATATCCACAATCAGCAGTTGTGTTTAGTACTTTTACTTAAATCTTTCTCAAAGGATAGAGATTTCTTGGACAAACAAAAAGAATTACTGGGTTATTCATCTTAAATATCAAAGCCTTAGCTGTTAGTAAAAAATGTATGAACTATGGCTCCGACTTACCACAGCTGAGTCACACTTGACTTTGATATTCACAAAAGTTCCTTTATGTAGCAGATGGACTTCCAGTTGGTCTGATTAAACTAGAAGTTTACTGGAATCTGTGTTCTACTTAGTGACAGACCTAGGAGAATCTGTACAATGACAAACTCAAATGGGCAGGCATCCATTTCCATACCTCTGTTCAAGCTGCTTCCTCAAATGGAGGTTGGCATGATTCTTTTTTCTGTCTCTCTCCATACTTAAATCTTTCAAAATCTGCCCCACATTTTACTGTGAGGTTCCCTGCACCTACTTTGACTTTTAGCTAGTCTTCTGTCTCTTACCTCAAAATACATTTACAGTTTCATCATCCAACTTAGTTTATAGTTCTGTTAATAATTTCTGTATACTTATTTTTTGTCATCCATCTGTTATCTACAGCTAAGGTCATAAGCTTAGGTTATTTTCACCCTCTGTTCTTGGAGAGGCAGAAATAATATAGTCAAAATGCCTATACTGCCCCAACTGATATACAAATTCAATGCAACCCTTATAAAAAATACCAACAATTTCTTAAACAGAACTTGAAAAAACAATCTTTAAATTCATATGGAATCAAAGGACACCTAGAATAACCAAAGCAATCCTGAGTAATAAGACAAAGGCAAATAGCATTACAATTTCAGACATTAAGTTACATTACAAAGTAACAGTTATAATGACTATATGATACCGGCACAAAAACAGACAGGTTAACCAATGAAACAGAACTGAAGATGTAGAGATAAACTCAAGTACCCTCAGCTACCTGATAGTTGATAAAGGACTGAAAAGCATACACTGGTTGGAAACAGGATAGCCTCTTCAACAAATGGTGCTGGGAAAATTGGATATCAACACGCCAAAGACTGAATCTAAACACACACATGTCACCATATGAACCAAAGTCAAATCAAAGTGAATCAAAGACCTAGATATTGAAACTGAAACACTGAACCCTGTGGAAGACAAAGTCAGCCAAAATCGAAAAGATACAGGTGTAGGCAAGGACTTTCTTAAAAGACACCCAAGACAAGAGAGCCCTTAGAAACAACAAATGGGATTATTTCTAATTAAAAACTTTCTTCACAGCAAAGGAAATTATCAACAGAGAGAACTGACAGAATGAAAAAAATACTCACCACCTATACCTCAGATAGGAGGCTAATAGCTAGAACATGCAAGGAATTGAAGTAAAACAGACCCCTCGAATTCAGAGACCCAATTAAAACTTGACAGTGAAAACAAATAGGCAGTTATCAGACAAAGAAGTCTAAATAGCCAGTAAATACATGAAAAGATGTCCAACATCCTTAGCCACTAGAAAAATGCAAATCAAAACATCATTAGGATACCATGTAACCCCAGAGAGAATGGCATATACCAACAACTCGAACAGCAATCAATGCTGGCAAGGCTATGGGGAAAAAGGAACCTTCTTACACTGTTAGTGGGATTGTAAACTGGTACAACCACTATGGAGGGCCATATGGAAATTTCAGAAAAAGCTGAAAGTGAATATTCCCTTTGATCCAGTGATACCTCTTCAGGGAATCTTTCCAAAAGAGTCAAAAGCATCATATAAAAGAGATACACGTGCACTCATTTCCCGCAGTACAACTAATAATAGTTAAAATGTGGGAGACATCAAAAGACCCTTCGACAAACCAATGAATGCATAAATCGTGGTATATGTACACAATGGAATACTACCTATCTACAAAGACAGTTTTGAGGCCTTTTTAGGTAAATGGATACACCTTGAGACCATCATGCTTACTGGAGTGAGTCATATGCAGAAGGTTAAATATCACATGGTTTCTTTAACATGAGAATTCCAGAATTCAGTCATTTTGTAGAACTAAATGGGGGAGATAGTGGAAACTCGTGGAGAGGGTGAGGGTGTGGGAGGTTCAAAATGGGAGAGAGGAAGGGTTTGTAAATTTGACATGATATATATGTGCACAAAATGCTCAAGTTCAACCTAAAGATTATGTCTCACATATATACATATGAATAAAATGAGGGGAATAAGAAGCTTAGGCCAGTTTACTTGCTGTTTAACCAAATCAAAAAGGCCATTTATTATGTTAATTAAGAAAAAAGAGTTTATTCAAAGCCAGATTTAAGAAGATGCCAGGACCTACTGGTCCCAAATCACTGCCTTCTTGGATACAGGTGGGCAAGGGTCTTTTATGGCAAGACATAGAAGTAGGAGAGGAATGTAGTAAGATGGTGTCTTTTTTAAAAGCTTTATTTATGGAAAGAAACTGGCTTTCTACTTCCTGTAGTTATAATTTCTCCATGGGTTGAAAGTTTTTTTTTCCCCAAAACTCAGTAGATGTTTTCCAGGGGAAGTGTCATTCCCACAGGGTGGGAAGCCTTTAAAGAAAAAAGAAGACTAATGCCAACCAGTTGGAATGCTTGTATTTGCGTATTTGGCCACTGGATGGGGCAGAATGTGTTTTCAAGGAACTGTTGCTGCGTTAGAAGGTGCTCCAGTCAACTGGAGCCCCTGAAAAATCCATTTTATCTCTAAAGGGAAAAAAACATCTAAGTTTTTAACTTTGATACTCTGTCCTACCAGTTACACAGTCACAATTCTTTGAGGGCAAGCACAATACTTTGTATCAACCTTACAATCCTCTTTTCCCTTGATAGTATCCAATTATCTAGATATTTAGTGCACATTGCATACAATTTAAAACATAGCTATCAAAACTTTTGAAAAATGTCAGTCATTTAAAAGTTTACATTTAAACCATGAACATTTTTATCTAACAGTTTACATTTAAGCAGTAAACAATTGAATTAAAACTTAACTCCATTTCTGGGTTACTTGCATATTTGTGTAAGGAAAGGGTAGGTATAGGTAGAACTTTGGGGAAAAAAACAAGTGGTTTCATTTCACATTATTTCATTTCCACAATCTTTTAGAGCAGATAGAGTGGATCACTAAGAGAAAGCCAAACCCTCATTGGCTATTTCAAAGGGGAATAGTTCAACTAAAAAGTTATGTAAAAAGCAAAAGGAGGACAGCAGAATATCACGGAGATAATAAATGCAGGAAGTAATCATACCCTAGCACTGACTGAGCCAAGAGAGGACATTGTCACTAACCGAGAGGCCCTAGGGTCCTGTGTTCAGACCTCTGAGTAGAGGCATTGCTGATACTGTTTTTCTTTCTTTTCCTCATCTTTATTTATAGATATGTGATACACAATGGTTACATTGAGCTTGAGTATCTTGTGCACATGTATACTGCCTCAACATTACAATCCCTCCCCCTCCCTCTTTTCGGCCCTCCCACACTATCACCATTTCCCCTAACTTCCACTAGCACAGCATTTGGCTGTATAAAATGCCTGTATTCTATGTTTCTCATATTAGAGAAACCATGAGGTAGTTAACCTTCTGTGTTTGACTCACGTCACTGAGTATGATGGTCTCAAGGTACATCCATTTACTTACAAAAGCCTCAAGTCTGTCTGTCTTCATGGAAGAATAGTGCCCTATTGTGGGTACTGTTGTTGCTAGCACCAGCAAGAAGGCAAGGGAGACATGTCTTGGAGATGCCAAAAAAAAAAAAAAAATCCTTCATACCTGGGACCAATTCCTTTTGCCTGGGTGAAAGTCATTGCAGAGAAACACCAGCCAGCCAACAATAGTGAATAAAGTGGAGGAACAAGACTTTCTCCTTCTCCAACCACTCAACCTTCCTCTAGAGTATCTGATTGGTGGGATCGAACAGGGAGACAGTTGGCAAGAAAGAATTTGTTTTTAGAGATCCTGACAAGCATGGTACGGTTAAGCAAAGTAGATTTGGAGTTGAGAGCTAATAGCTCAATCATGTATACACAGTAATAATACACATCACCCGTCTGTGTCCTGAAAAGGTGAAGAGAATCACAAAGATGATAGAAAAATGCTGGAGGCACAAGTAGGTCATACACAGGATTTTAGTGTTTGCCAGAACTCCAGAGCAAGGATGTGGAGCTGCACTAGCAAGAACTTCTGCTGAGGGCCAGCAGATGAGCACCTTTCTTTAGACCTTTCCTTTTCTATGAAAGTGGCCATTGTAGCTAATATTTGGGGCTTCCATCAGGTGTAAAGAATACTCTTCCATCACAGTAGCAGCTAGTGTTTATGGAGTGTCCTCCACTGTCCTATGAGAAGAAAGTGACAGGATTGCAAAGGTAACACTTCCAGCATGGTGTGTTGCAGGAGCTCTGGCTGGTTAAATCAAGTCTTAGCATTCCCTGAAACTCAGCTATTAAGAATTCCTATTAATAGCTTCTCAGGATTGACTCCAGGAGTGAAACCTACTCATAGGCAAGTGTGATTATTCCTTCTTTATGATTTTTTCTGCTTCATATAAGACCCTCAAAACCTTTATTGGGGGAAGGAGATAGTTTTACAGTAAAATAAATTGGCAATTTAAAAAATCTTACAAATATGTAAGTATAATAAAACATACTACCCAAGTTTCCGGTTGGGAGTTTTTCAAATAATGAGTTGAGTGTTGTGGTATTGTCAACTGGCCTTGCTCATAGGAGTATAGAAGTTAGTCAGAGTTGCTCTTCCAGGATGACTTGTAATTTATTTATACAGAGAAAATTGGTTCCCTAACCCCAAAGGCTACTTCCTCAGCAAATTCTACACTTACGAAAGAAGAGTAATGAAAAGCCTTTAATAATGGAAATATTTTCACAAAAATTATAATATCATGAGAAAGCACCCCTAATCTCTCTGATTTCTAGGTGGAAATTTTAGTATAATGACTTTTTGCATCCATAACTTCTTAATCCCTGGGACAAAATAACCACCATCTACAACTTAAAGGAGAAGAGACTTATTTTATCTTCTGGTGGTGTACAGGGGTTTCACTTCCTGGTTGGCTGGCTCCAAGGCAGAAACAACATCAGGGAAAGGCTCGGCAGAGAGTAGTTGCTCATCAGTGGTGACCAGGAAGCAAAGAGATGGAGGAGGCGACAAGGACAATAATGCATCTTTCTAGGTCACTTCTTCCATGGCTCACCTCTTCCAATGAGGCTCTGCCTGTGAACACAGGAGACTTTTGGAGGACATTTTATTTTATTTTATTTTATTTTATTTTATTTTATTTTATTTTTTTGAGATAGGGTCTCACTCTGTGGTCCAGGCTGGTCCTGAACTCACTTCAGAGCCCAGGTTGGCCTTGAACTCACAAGAATCCTCCTGCCTCAGCCTCCCGAGTGATGGGATTACAGGCATGCACCACCACACTCAGCTTATGTGGTGCTGAGGAATCAAACTAGGGTACTTAACACTTGCTAGGCAAGCGCTTTAACCACTGAGCCATTCCTCCAGCCCTGGAGGACATTTTATATCTAAGCCACAATAGTCTTCTTCAATTAGCTGGGTAGTTTCTACGAATAAAGTATTATTTAAATTCCTTTATGTACTAAATTATTTAATTCTCACATCCTCATGGAAAAATGTTTTTGTTACTTTCCAAATTTTTCTCAAGGAAATGAAGAAAGAGAAGGATTAAGCCAAGATGTCTAAGGTCACAATATTTCTGAGACAAGGTAAATGGCAGAGGTAGGATTAGGACATTTTGGAGTTCAAAATCTTATTTAGTGAACCACACTGGTCCATAGAAACTTTGTGTTCATATTTCAGTTGTTAGCAAGGAGCACACTACGTCAAAAGACAACAATTACACTGGCAAAAGTTTACCAGTTACCGTTGGAGGAATGTCCAGTTTGCGCACATTTCAGGATGGATTGGTACTTTCAAGATTATCTTATATCTGAGAAGGAAAGGGGAAGAGGGGTGGAGCATCTGAACACCTACTCTGTAGGGGAATATGGGTCAGGCATTGTTTACACATTCTGCTTAGACTCCATCAGACTCATTTTCCAGATAAGAAGCTTTGAGCTCAGATGCATGAACTAACTTGCCCAAATCGTTGACTAGTTCATGACAAAGTTGTTACTGAGTCTGTAGATATTTAACCCTCATGCTGTAGCTGCTGTTAACAGTTTGTGTTTCTTTCAAGAATTATGTTAACTGTTAATAATACTTACACTTCAAATAATAAAGATCTCAAGTAGTAAGAACACAAAACTTCACTTCTAGTTAGCTTTTAATTGTTTGCTATTCGTGGATTGAACCTTAACTATCGCCGCTAACTATAGCCAGAGTCCCCATCTCTCCTGACAGCTTGTTCTGCTTGGAATCCCCAGAGAGCTCTTATGCTGTATCTATGAACTTGGATTTCATTTATAACATTGTCCTATTAGAATTGTAGAGATGATTAACTTTATTTTCAAATCAGATTCCTGGCCACTCTGATCAAAGTAATTTATTTTTTCAGTAGAAAAGTTGTATGTTTTCAGTAAGTTGTCAAAAATATTGAATAATTAGTTCCTCACCAATTTAAAAGAATAAAAAAAATTCAGCCTGATTTAATTTTTCTCTGAGTAAGCTGTTTGCAAAGGTCACTTCTAAAAATGGTGTCACAAACTGTGCTATAGAGAATATTTGCAGGTTTTTTTGTGCGTTCCTTTTTTAAAAGAAATGATACCTCAAAATGGTGAAGGATTCAAATGACCAGACAGGAAAAAGGTCAGTTTTTTTTCCTACTATAGTAATTTTGGTAGTCCTGAAGTTCTGGATGTTTCTATGGGTTTTTGAATTATCAAAAAAGTATAAATCCCTCTCCATTTGGTTTTGTGGTCAGGTGTGTTTCTTATGGTCATAGGTTTTGCAAATTAGAAATTATACACATTTTGTAAATTCAGTAATGTTAGCAGTCATATTTTATGACCTCGATGAATTCATCCTATCAGTTTTTAAAATTAAATAGGGTATATTGAGCCCTGAATGATATACTTCCATTTAATATTTTTACATTCTAACTTACATCTTTAAAAATTGCTATGAGACCAGTGTTAATGACAATTTAATGTTTTCTGAGTTAGCTTTATCCCAGTTTCACTGTAATCTACTCAGTCCAAACATCTCTCTGTGTATTTGTACATGTGGGAGTTTTAATTGCAGGCAGTCTGTATGCTAGCAGGTGCATTTCCATTCCTGGGATTAGCAAAAGTGCCTGTTCTGGGTGATAGATTGGAAAAGGCTTCTGGTTCCTTCATTTATTCTCTTAACTGATATCACTTGATTACTAATCATGAAGTATTTACCAGCTCTTAAAATGTATGCCGGAATTAATAAGTGGCCCCATAAGTGACCCTCCTTCCTGCGGCTTTTTTCTGCTCTGAAACATTTCCAATCTGCTTCGTCGACCTACTTCTCCCGTCTCCGTGCCATCGCAGCAGCGTCTCCCTGTGCCTGCAGAACCGAGTACCACATTCTTGTACTCCAAAGCTCAGACCTCCAGGTTCCGGGCTGTGACCTCCCTTGCAGCCCGACTCCTCCTCCTTCTCGGCGGAGGTGCTCTGCTCCTGTCAGCTAGGTAAGTTAGCATTTTCCAGCACATCACCCATAACATCCTCCCTCTTGTCTGGAACTCTCCCTCTACCGCTTTGGTGCTTGAGCAGTACTATGGCATTCTGGCACACAGTTTTTATCAATGTGCAAAATTAAAGTTTTAAAACTAAGTATACAAGTGACTTTCACAGTATGGAAGATTTGTTGAAGCACTGTGTAGCCCTAAGGCGGTATCAGCAAAAGGGACACACTTAGTGGAATGTCTAGAAGCTCTGCCACATGACACAGCCTCTGGTCAATGAACAAGTCTACTCTGGGAGGGGGTGGGGGGGTTATACAAAGGGATGAGAGAGGAATAAGGTGCTAACTATAGAAAAACTTCCTCCCTACCCCCTTGACTTGCTGAATTTTGCTTTAAATAAAAATGGTTACATTTTAAACCATTAAATTACACTGGTAAAAAATTCCAATATGAGAAAAAGCACCAGGAACACAAAAGAGGTTTACTACTTCAAATCTTCCTAAACCTTTGTGTCTTTCAAAGACCAGATAGGTTTACCCTGGTATCTTCAGCCTATGAAAATGTCTTCCTACCACAGGCACGGCTGTGGTGGATCTTCCATGGCACTCCGAAGCTAAAGGTGCCACTCTTTTGCCCAATCTCTTGACCCAGCCCAGGAGTCACTTCCCTGGCACATTGAGGGCTTCTCACATTGTCCTGCTTGGCTACGTTCCCTCACCTGCCTGCATCTCCAGCTATGCACAGGACAGGGTGGAAATTTGGGGAGATTAATATCCTAGGAGACAGCCTCAAGAAGTGGAGCACAGGGATTAATAAATACTACACCTGCTTATCTCAGAAAGGAAACTCTTCAGGCATGCTGTACATTATCTCTTTGAGGGTCTCTGGGAGAATTAATCCCAGTTACCTACTCTGGTGACCTGCTTAATAACAACCTTTTAATATTTTGGTACCCTACTTTCTTTCAGCACTTTCTGGAATCATCTACATAAGCTATTAGTGTCCGTATGCTTATCTCTGATACCCTCGTTAATATTTCGCCCAGTTCTTTCTTCCTTTCCTTCTTACGTGTTTTCCCTTCTTGAGGGTATTCTGATCTCAACTCCACAATGCTCACTTTTAATATAGCACCAATGACATAGTTAATTAAGATGGAGTTTATTGGTCAAGTCAGTATTGTGGAAGGAAGAATGTGTTGGTGGATTTTTCTGGGAATTAATTTCAATAAAATTTTGAATAAAAGTGGAGGGTTATTTCTAAATTGCAGAATTTCTTCTTGTACTATTTTCCAAGAAGAGTTTGAATATATTAAGTGCATTGATAAATTATTTTTTCCATACCCCCAATTTATTATCTGTACCACTTTGATTCAAGTGCTGTTATTAACTCTCTTCCTGTTTATTTGTTCAATCTTGTCTCCTGCCTCAGACAGAAATTGAGATTCAGAATTAATTGGGTGGGTGCATATGGGTGACTCCAAGAGTCAGCTCTGTGGCCCGCGCAATTACAGTCTGGAGAATCCTTGCACAAGACGCAAGTGTAGCCTACTTCTAGAACAACATTATGTCCATTATCCTACCACTGTTTCCTGGCAGTGCTTAAAAGATCTGATTAGAAACTCATCCCAAGTTTTGAGTTCATCCTTTTTTGTGAAAGCAGAGATTTAAGTGGGAGCAGGGCAGGGAAAACAAGTTGCCCTGCTGGCCTTTTAGAGTGTGGAGGAGCCCAGGTAAGGGATGAGGACTACTACAGAGCATTTCTCCTATGACTTTTAGAGCTCTGGGGTGGTCCCAATATCCACATTCACTTACCTTACGAATCCTTATTTCATGCTCAGGGCATGAAATATAGAAGAGTCTGCTCTTGCTATTTAGCCAACGAAATGCAGTCAGCCCCAGCCTTCCTGAGATAATCTAAACATTCTTTGATTTAAAATGCTGCGTTTTAATTGTGTCGAGTCCACTACAATATCGTGTGGGTATCTTACCACTTTTGCATGTACTTATCGATCAGACCCCTCAAACATGAAATTGGCCTAGTTAGCAGTCCTCGCCTGAATGTGAACTCTCCTTTTCCTCCTCTCTCCTTCCGACCTTCCCCCTCTTTACCCCCTTTCTCCTCTCTCTCTCTCTCTCTCTCTCTCTCTCTCTCTCTCTCTCATCTATCTTTTAGGATCAATTTCTCTTACACAAGGATGGACAGCTTGCTTATGAGAGTAAAAATGAAATACAAATATTGTCCTTCAAGTATCCAGAATAGTGGTGTTTAGAACATGGTAGGGTCTCCACACATTCCTTCTGAATAAATCGGTCTTGCAAGACTGGGAGCCGAGTACTCAGACACCTGCCAATGCTGCCTTTTGAGTCCTGCTATCTTTTGGAAGCTGTAGTGCTACAGGTACATTTAGCAACAAATTGAGGTGGTTATGCTCAAATTTAGATATCTGAGAGCTCAGATCTGACTTTGCAATCAGGTGTGATAGGTCTAGTGAAATCACTTACTTTCAGATATGCCCCAAAGAAAAAAATGTCCAATAGATACATGCAGGACAAAGGGTGTCGTAGTCCTGATTCTGTTGCTAATCGTTTGTGAGGACTGATGCTTGCGACCTATTTCTCTCATCTATGCAGTGAGGAGCTCAGGGTCAACAACCTGCACTGTCTTCCATCAGCGAGTCAATGACTTTGTGATCTTTTCTAAAGAAAAGAAACAGGCTTTCAAAAGTCCTGTTCATTAAAAACAAATAAAAAGTGCAGTCTTTTATAAACAGAAAGGAAGCCACTGAGACATGGTTACCAGGAAGGTCTGAGCTGTTTCTACACTTGACATATGGACTTTCTAATCGCCTGAGTTAGAAACACGTGGTTTCTACTCTCCCACTGTTTGCTAATTATATTGGAAAGCTGAGAGGGATAGAAGAACAAAAATCCTCTTTCCTGAAGTATTTCTGAAGGGAAATGGGGAAATTCACTTGCTCTGACGGTCTGTTGTCAGGAAAACATTTACCTAATTCCTTCACCACACAATCTGATCACCCTCACTCTTTTCCAGCTCCACAATCCTGCTTCAGATTCTCAAGGGGAATTTCCAGATGGTTCTTTCTCTGACATATGATGCCTCTTCACATCAGCCAACTTCACCTTCTTCCTTCCCACAGACAGTATGTTCCTCCATACTCAGCCTTTAATTCCTTTCTTTGAAGTTTTAAATAGAAAAGCTGGTGGTTTTGATTTGTCCTTTCTCTAATACCTTCCACTTGGGAAGTCTGCTTTCTTTCTACTACAAATTCCACTACTGCCTGAGCGGAAAGCGTCATCAAGAGATCAGCGGGGATAGTTCCATCAGATGAGGCAAGGGGAGTGTCAATTCTCATTTTGCTTATTCTTGCTTTTCAGGTGACACTGCACTGCATCTCTGGGCCCACCCTATTTGTATAACCTAGTTTAGAGGAGGCGAGGCCCATGCGACCATGCTTCACACAGGATGGCTGCTTCCCTTCCCATTGATGGAGACGACTCATAACTCTGCAGCCAGCGGGCTCCATCTTTTATTGAAGGATTTGAAGAAGAGATTTGCCAAATATAGGAGATAATGTTTACTACAGTCCTTTAAAGAATGCCTGTCTCGGAAATGAAGGGAGGCAAACGAAGCCAGGTGTAATCAGCCTCTCTCCGTAAGTCAGTTTTCTGGCAACAGTATGCTCTCCCGCTCTGCTTTCAAGACTCACGAATAATCTCATTGCCCCTCAGCCTACTGCCATCACAACCACAGCCATCCCCCCCATGCTAGAACTTTAGCCAAACACCTAACAAATGTCCCCTTTGTTAAGACATCATTATCCTTTCATTATCTGTAGTATTGACGTCATTCACATCATTTAAGCTTTTTCTAGAGAAGCATGATCAAAATTTTTAGAATACCATTTAAAATAGTATTTATTAAATATTTATGATATATAAATAATGTCTTATATATTGACTCATTCGCTCACCACAATAACTTCATAAACTAATATTATTAACTACATCTTACTTATCTAGTAACTGAAGCTCATGGGGTTGAGCATTCTACTCAACATCATTCTATTGGTAAGTAGCAGAACATGGATTCTCACTCAGGTTCAGAATCAAAAAATTTAGTCTCTATTCTGAGTTAGTTTTTCACTGAAAATACTTGAAGTTTAAAGGAGTTGTCATACCTAGACAGACACACAAAACTACTGCTTTGGACACCAGACAATTCACAACATTTATCTCTCTGTGTCTTGGCCAAGGTAGTACAAACTATGCATCAAGAACAAATTCACCTTGTACTGTCAGTAGTTGCACATGACCAAGGCTTGTTTTTCGCTCATGTAAAGTCCAGTGCAGATTGCCTGATCCACTTTCTCTACTGGACACTACTCCATCCACCAGTGACTCAGGAATCCATGTTCCCTTTAGGGTGTCTAATGCCAGGGGAGAGAGGACGTGGAACTCACCTATTTTTAAGTGCTAAAGGACAAACCTCTCTTTATCCAGCACTACTAATGAGATGGAAAAGTAGTTTTCACGATTCAATCTTTGGGAATAATTAGAAAAGAAATTTACCAGAAGAGGATTGAAAAACTAGAACTAATTCTTAGTAATTATTTAATACTATTTTATGAGAGAAATAAAAAAGCTTTTAAAGCTCTCTAAATGACATGCACCTCCTAGAGTTTTAAGTTTTTTATTGACTGCCTTCCACTAGCAATTGGTGAAGAGAAAGGAGTTGATTTTAATATTTCTGCATAAGAAGGCATTAGAAATTCTCAGGGATATGAACCCACTCCTCACGGCCATGATCACAGAGCTGCTGGGCTTATACATTTGCCATCTGAGGACCAGGCCATATAGGTTATGGCCAGGCTTTCTAAGGTATCTCCATGCTTCTGTGTCTTACAAACCTGGCCATAGGTGCTCTACTACAAGAAGAAAGCTAGATCTTTAAGTTTGGCCTAGAGATTACTGAAACATCTTTTGGCTGAAAGTCAGCAGCTTTAAGTATTGGCATTCCTCCAAAAATAGCATGATCTCATACTTTCTATGTCCTGTTTATTTTCCACATAAAAGGATTCCTAGTTCTATATTTGTATATATTTTTTTCTTACTGTGTGTTTGTAACCCTTGAAAGCTTCTTGCCCGGACACATACAACATACCAAAATTGAACCAAGAAGATGCTAAACCCTGAGTAGACAAATTACAGTATGGACATTGAGGCAGTCATAGTCATTGCCTATGAAGAAAAGTCCAGGACCAGGTAGATTCATTACAGAAATCTACTAGTACCTCAAAGAAGAGCTAATATCAGTATTTTTAAAACTGTTCTATTACATTGAAGAAGAAGGAATTATTACCAAATCATTTTTGAAAGCTAGCATTACCCTGATCCCAGAACCAGAAAAAGACTTAACAAAGAAAGAAAACTATGGGTCATTCTCCTTAATGAACATAGATACAATGATTCTCAAAGAGATATTGACAAACAGAATTAAAGAAATTTTTTAAAAGATCAAAAGTTGGCTTCATCTCAGAGATACAAAGATAGTTCATTATATGTAAATCAATTAATGTAATATGCCACATTAAAAAAACAAAGACAAAAATCACATCATCCTCTCAAAAGATGCTGAAAAGTCTTTGCGAAACTCCAATACCCATTTATGATAAAAAACCCTGATGAAAATAAGTATAGAAAGACCTCACCTCAAACTGATAGATACCCATTTATGCCAAACATGTGGAAATATACTAAATGCAGAAAAATTGAAAGCATTTTCCCTTAAGTTATGAATATGGTTTCCATACAGTACTCTAAACCATAGCCAGTGCAACCAGGAAAGAGAAAGAAATAAAGAGAATATATATTGGAAAGGGAGAAGTTAAACTATCCTTATTTGCAGATGACACACCTCTCTACATAGAAGGCCCCAAACACTCCACCAAGAGACTCTTAGAACTAATTAATAGATTCAGCCAAATACAAACTTAACATAAACACATCAATAGCATTCCTATACGCTGACAATGAACTCACCGAGAAAGAGCTGAGAGGAATAATCCCATTCTCAATAGCTTCTCAAATAATGAAATACCTAGAAATAAACCTAATCAAGCAAGTAAAGAACCTCTACAATGAAGGACCTGTACATCATGGTGAAAAAAGAAATTAAAGAGAACTTTAGAAAAGGGAAAGATGTCCACTGTTCCTGGATGGCAGAACTAATATTGTCGAAACAGCTATACTGCCAAGACTGATATTCAGATTCAATGCAATTGCTATTGAAATATTGACAATATTTTTTCACAGAACTAGAAAAAGCAACCCTAAAATACATATGGAAACAAAAGATAACCAGAATAGGCAAAGCAATCCTGAGCAAGACAAAAGCTGGGGGCATCATGATTCTAGACACTAAGTTATATTACAAAGCAACAGTGATAAAAACCGTATGTCATTGGCACAAAAATAGACAAGCTGACTGATGGAACAAAAGCAAGGATGCAGAGAACACCTCCAGCACTCTCAGCTATCTGATCTTGACAGAGGCCAAAAACATACAGTGGAAAACAAATGGTGTTGGAAGAACTGGTTATCCTCACGCAGAAGAATGCATCCAGACCCATGCCTATTACCAAGTGTTTAAAGCCAAATCAAATTCGATCAAAGACCTACATATTTAAAACGGAAACACAGAACTTCTTGGAGGACAAAATAGATAACAGTCTTGAGATATAGGCATGCGAAAACACTCTTTTAATAGAACTCCTGATGCAAAAGAAATGACTCCCAGAATTCACAAATGAGACCACATCAAGTTAAACAGCTTCTGCCCAGCAAAGAAAACAATCAGCAGACTGAAAAGAGAGCTGACAAAATGGGAAAATTTTTTTCCACTTATACTTCAAAAATATACAAATAACTGAAGAAAAATAGACTCCTCAAAATCAAAGACTCAGTTAAAAAAAAAAGGTCAGTTGAAATGAATAGACATTTCTCAGAAGAACTACAAATGGCCAGCAAATACATGAAAAAAGGTTAAACATCCAGAGTCACTAGAGAAATGCAAATCTAAACAACATTGAGATCCCATCTTACCCAGCCAGAATAGCTTCTATCAAGTAACTAAAAGTAATAGGCACCGGTAACGGTGCAGGGGAAAGGAACACTTACATTGATGATGGGACCTTGAACTCAAATTTGTCTTTCTTTATGGCAGAGTAGTACTCCATTGTGTACATCTACCACATTTTCTTTATCCTTTGCTCTGTTGATAGCCATTCTGGCATCTTCCATGATTTAGCTATTATGATCTGTGCTGCTCTAAACATGGGTATGCATGTGTCTTTGTTATAGGGTGTTCTTAACACTGTTGGAAAGATTCCCAGAAGAAGTGTTGCTGGGCCAAATGCAATTATCTATTTTCAGGTTTTTTTTGGACTCTCATCATGATTTCTATAGTAATTGCACCAGTTTGGGGTCCACCCCTATGTAAAAGGGTTCTTTTTCCCTGCATTTTTATCAGCATCTATTTTTTTTTTAATTCTTGGTAATATCATTCCTACTGGAATAAGATGAAACCTCACTGTTTTGGTTTGCATTTTGCCAACGGCTCAAGACGCAGAGCATTTTTCATGTGATCGTTGACCACTTGTACTGCTTCTGAGAATTGTCTATTCATCTCAATTGCCTATTTTTAATTGAATCTTTTATTTTTGGGAGCCTGTTTTAGTTATTTGTATATTCTGAATAATAGCCGCATATCTAAGGAGCAGGAGGCAAAATTATTTTCCCATTCTTTCAGATCCCTCTTCACTCTCTTGTTTCCTTTTCTATGCAGAAGCTTTTTAATTTGGTATAATCCTAATTATTAAACCTTGGTCTCTTTCTTGTGCAGCATATGTTTTATTGAAAAAAATCTTCACCTGTGCCTATCTCTTCAAAGTTTCACGTATTTTGTCCCCAAGGAGGTTCAGCATTTCCATTTTAATACCTTCTATAGACCTTTGGTCTATTTTGATTTAATTTAGTACACGTGAAAAGTGTAAGTTTAGATTCGTTCTTCTGCTTATGGGTAACCAGCTCTCCCAGCACCCTTTGCTAAAGAGGCTATCTTTCTTCAGTGGTCCTTTAGTGAAAGATCAGATGGCTGAGGGTGCTTACGGTTGTTTCTGTATCCTCAGTTCTGTTACATTGGTCCATCTGTTTTTGTGCCAATACCAAATGTTTTTTTTTTAAATCACTGATTCTTTGTAACATAACTTCATATATAGAATTATGATGCCATCTGCTTGTGACTTGTTGCTCAGGATTGCTTTGGCCATTCTTTTCTGGTTCCATGGGAATTTTAGAATTATTTTTTCTAGGTGTGTGAAAAATGTTTTGGTATTTTGACAAGAATTGCATTGAATCTGTATATCAGTCTTGGGAGTGTGACCATTTGACAATATTAATTCTGTCTTTCCAGTAACAGGGAATGTCTGTTTTCTAAGATCCTCTTCAATTTCTTTTTCAGCATAACGTAGTTTTCATTGTAGAGTTTCTTCACTTCCATGGTCAGGTTTATTCTTAGGTATTGAATTTTATTTTGATGCTACTGAAGTTGGGATTGTTTTCCTGATCTCTTTCTCAGTGATTGTATTGTTACTATACAGAAATACTATTTATTCTTTGTATTAATTTTGTATCTTGCAACTTGGCTGAATTTCTCAAGTAGTTCTGAGAACATTCTGGTGGAGGTTAGGGAGTCTTCTATGTAAAGGATCATGCCATCTGCAAATATGGAGAGGTTTGTTTCTTTGATTCCAATACATATTTCCTTTATTCATTCTGTTGCCGGGTTACTCTGGCTAGACATCTGGGGGCTATATTAAATAGGAGCAGTGAGAGTGGAGAGCTTGTCTCATTCCTGACTTAAGGAGAAGTGCTTTCAGTTTTAACTCATCTGGCCAAATGTTGGCAATATGTTAGGCATGAATGACTTTTATCAGCTTGAAGTAATCTCCTTTCACACTTATTTTCATCAGGGTTTTTTTCCCCGATTTTATTGATATGTATAAGTGCAATACATAAAGTTTACATTGATCTTGAGTGTTTTGTGCATATACATGTCATGGCAAAGTTACAAATCCTTCCTTTCTCCCTTTTCGACCCTCCCAATCCCTCCCGCTCCCCTCCAGTTCCCCTTATTCCTCACAATAAGTTCTATGAAATAATTGCAATCTGGGTTTCTCATATCAGAGAAACCGTTTGATATCTCACCTTCTGCTTCTGTCTCACTTCACTAAGCATGATAGTCTCAAGTTATAACCATTTACCTATAAAAGCCTCCAACCTATCTGTCTTTATAGATGAGTAGTATTCCATTGTGTATAAATATCACAGTTTGTGTATCACTTGGTCTGTTGATGGGTATTTTGGTGCCTTCTAAATTTTAGCTATTATTAGTTGTGCTGCTATAAACATGGGTATACATGTATCTCTTTTATATGTTGTTTTTAAATCTTTTGGGAAAATTCCCAGAAGAGGTATTGCTGGATCAAAAGGAATATTTATTTCCAGTCTTTTGAGAAACTTCCATACTGCTTTCCATAGTGGTTGTACCAGTTTACAATCCCACCAGCAGTGCAGGAGGGTTCCTTTTCCCCACAGCCTCGCCAGCACTGACTGCTTTTTGTGTTCTTGATATGTGCCATTCTCTCTGGAGTTAGATGGTATCTTAGCCTTTTATGCCAGGAATGAAGCCAACTTGATCATGGTATATGATCTTTCTGATTACTTGCTGAATTCTAGTTACCAGAATCTTAGTAGGAATTTCTACGTCTATATATTCAATAAGGACATTGGTCTATAATTTTCCTTCCTGGTTAAGTCTTTTTCTAGTTTTTGGATTAAAGCGATGCTAGCTTCAGAAATGACTTTGCTAATATTCCTTCTCTTTCAACTTCATGGAACAGTTTGAGAAGAATTGGAGTTAGTTCTTTTCTGAAGTATTGAAAAAATTCTGCTGTGAATTCATCTGATTCTGGGCTTTTATTTGTAGGTAGAGATTTTACTAGCGCTTCAGTATCTGGTAGGTGTAATGGGGTTATTGAAGACTTTTATGTCTTTTTCATTCAATTTTGGTACTTTATATATGTCTAGGAAGTCATCCATTTCTTCCCAATTCTCTAAGTTGTTAGAATATAGGTATGCAAAATAATTTCTCATAATGTTCTGGATTTCTGCAGAGTCTGTTGTAATTTCACCCTTTTCATTTCTCAGTGCATTTGTCAGTGCTTTTTCTTTCCTTCCTTTGGTGAATTTAATTAAAGGTTTGTCAATCTTATTTATTGTTTCAAAGAACCAGCTCTTTGACTCAGTAATCTTTTTTAATGTCTTTTTAATTTTAATTTCATTAATTTCAGATCTGATCTTTATAATTTCAGTTCTTCTACTGATTTTGGTTTAGATTGTTCTTATTTCCCTAGTGCCGTAGGATATATCATTAATGTGTTTATTTGTGACTGTTCTGTCCTTTTGATATGTGAAGTTATGGCTATAAATTTTACTCTAAGTACTGCTTTCATTGTGTCCCATAGATTCTGATATGGTGTACTTCCTTCATCATTTAACTCTATGAAGTTGATTTCTTCTGTGATCCATTGTTTGGTCAGTAGTAAGTTGTTTAGTCTCCATGTATTTGTGTATTTTCTTCTGTTTTCTTTGCTGTTAATTTCCCATTTTATTCTACTATGATCTGAAAGTATACAAGACATTATTTCTATTCCTTGTATTTATTTAAGCATGACTTATGACCTAAAATATGGTTTGTTTTAGAAAATGTTCCATGTGCAGCTGAGTAGAATGTGTATTCTGTTGACGTTGCATGGAAAACTCTGTAAACATTTGTTAGGTCCAAGTTTTCTTTAGTGTCATTTAACTGTTGTATATTCTTGTGGATTTTCTGTCTGGTTGACTTGTCCATCTGTGATAGTGGAGTATTAAAGTCCCCTTCTATAATTAGGTCTTTCAGACCTAATAATTTTTTGGTTTACATAATTGGGTGCTCCAGAGTTGGGGGCGTATATATTGATGATTGTGAATTCTTCCTGTTCTATTGCTTCCTTAACCAGTATACAGTGGCCTTCTTTGTCTCTTCTGATCTGTCTTGTTTTGAAATCTAAGGAGTCTGAGACTAATATAGCTATCCTTGCTTGTTTCCTAGGTCCTGTTGCATAAAATGTTGAATTCCATCCTTTCGTTTTCTATGAGTTTCCTTGTGGGCAAAGTGTATCTCTTGTAAGCAGCAAAATGTAGTTTTTGGTTTTTTGATCCAGTCAGCCAGTTTATGTGTTTTAGTAGGTGAATTGAGGCCATTCCTGTTCAACGTAGTTATTAAGATATATTTGGTATGTTCTTGCCATTGTTATGATTTTTCAGCATCATTTATTTTACTTGCTGTTTTGTGAATTCATTTTCCTCTATCTGTCATCTATTTTTTTTTCCTGTGGTCTTTGTGTCATTAGCCTCCTTTTCACTTTCTAAGTTTCCTATTCTCTGCAATGCTGGCTTAGTGGCTGCAATTTAAAAGATAATTTCACTGGATATAGTAGCCTGGGTTGGCATATATATATATATTCTCTTAGCGCTTGGATGACATTGCTCCGTGACCTCCTGTCTTTTGGGTCTGGGTTGAGAAATCTGCAGTTATCCTGACTAGTTTATCTTTGTAAGTCTCCCTGTATTTTTCTCTTACACCATTTAATTTTTTTTTTTTGGTCTCTAGTATTTCAGTTATGATGTGTTGTGATGAGGTTCTCTTCTGACCAAAATTTTTTAGTGTTCTCTATGCCTACAGTAGTTCAATGTTCATTTCTTTCCTTAGATTTAGAAAATTTTCTTCCATAATTTCATTGAACATGACCTTTAAGCCTTTTCTTTTGTACTCAATTCTTTCCTGCACTCCCATAATTTTGAGGCTGTTTCTCTTTGAGACGTACACCAGTTGTAACCACTCTCTTTCTTTTTTTGTTTCGAGTTCATTGTTGCCTCTTTATTCCAGCTCAACCATTTTATCTTCTATGTCTAATATTCTACTCTCAAAATGTTCAAACTGTTTACTTATTTTTTCCTGTTTGTTTTTCACAAGATCAGCTTTCCTTATTTTTATATCTCTGCTTAACATTTCCCTAATTTCTTGTTTTGCCTTCATTATCTGCTTATTTGTATCTTCTTCATTTTTCTATAATTTTTGTCAGTGTTTGCTGATAGTACAGCTATGTTCCAGTACAGCTCTTTCCTTTTCTTTTTCATTTCCTGTTTTAATTCTAAGAGTTTCTGGGCCCAGCAAATATCATCTATTTTGTCATTTTATGTTTGGGAACTGCTCTTTCAAGATCCCTGGTATTGTCTTCTGGGATGTCAGATCTTTCTGTATATGATTTTTTTAAAACCACATTTTCTCATGATTCTGTTACCATGAGTTCAGACTCTTATATTGTTGATGGACTCTGTTTCTTTTCCTGAGATTCTTGAATTAGACTCTTTGTGTTTTGAGTATTGCCTGGCTGACTCTGACACATGCAAGGGATGGGGCACAAGAAGGCTCAGTCCCACGAGCTCTCGGGTGCAGGCTGGGCTCTGCCTGGAACCCACCTGGTTGTCTCTGACACGACGCAGGCAGTCCCAGACCTGTGAGTTCCCAGTTGTGTGTGTGTGTGTGGGGGGGCAGTCTGTTAGTGGCTGCCTGCTATCTCTGGTGTGCAGGAGGGATGGAATGTGAGAAGGCTCAGTCCCACAATCTCCCTGGTGCAGGCAAGGCTCTTCAGGTGGCTACCTGGCTGTCTCTGGTGCAAAGTAGGATTAGGGTCATCAGAGTTTTTATAATGAATAAATGTTGCATTTTGTCAAAAGCTTTTTCTTTGTCTATCGAGATGGTTATATGATTTTTGCTCTTGCTTTTATGTAGTGCATTACAGTAAATGACTTTGCATTTTGTACAATCCTTACATCCCTAGGATAAGCCAATTTGATCATGGTGAGTGATCTTTTTAATGATTTATTGATTTTTCTCTGTAAGTATCTGGTTTCGGACTTTTGCATCTCTTACCCTTAGAGAAACTAGCCTATAGTAATCTTTCTTTATTAAATCTTTGTCTGATGTTGGCATCAGGGTAATGTTAGCTTCCAGAAAGGAAGCTCGCAGTTTTCCTTCCCTTTCAACTTTATGGAGAAGTTTGAGAAGGATTGGTATTACCTCTTCCCTTAGGATTTGGTAAACTTCTTCAGTGAATCCATCAAGTCTCGGGCTTTTCTTTGTTGGTAGAGACTTTTATTATTGCCTTAACTTCACTCCTTATTGGTCTATTTGGAACTTTTACATGTTCTTGGCTCAATTTTAGTATCTTGTATGTGTCCAGGACTTTACCCATTTCTGGCTTCTCAATTTCTTGGGGTATAAATTTTTGAAATCGTTTCTTATAATCCTCTGGATTTCAGCAATGTCTTTTGTGGTTTCATCTTTTTTATTTCAAGTTGTATTTATATATTTTTTCTTTTTTTTTGGTTTATCAATCTTACTTAACCTTTTGAAGAATCAAGCATTTTTGGGTTCAATTCATTAATTTTAATTCTGATTCTAATAATTTCTTACAAATCTTTAGAATTTGGGTCATTATTGCTTCTCTAGAACCTTGGCATATATCACTAAATTATTTATTTGAGATTGTTCTTCTTTAATGTATGAATTTGTAGCTATAAATTTCCCTGTTAACATTGGTTTTATTGTGTCCTATAGATTCTGATGTGACATCCATTGTCATTTGAACCTAGGAAGCTTTTTATTTCTTCCCTTGATATTTTTGTCATCCGTTTTTTTTGTTTAGTGATGTATTATTTAATCCCTCTGAATATTTGCTGTAGTTTCTTTTACTATTTAACATTTTTGTAATTATCTGAAAGTAAACAAAGAATTATTCTTATTTAAGCATGCCTTATAGCCTATGATATGGTCTATTTTGGCAAAAATTCCATGTACCACTAATGAAAAGGAGTATTTTATTGTTGGCTGAAATACTCTGTAGATATCAGTTAAGTCCAATTATTTCATAGTTTGGTTTAACTCTAATGTTTTTGTTGATTTTTTGTCTAGTTGACCTGTTTATCTGTGATAGTGAGGTATTGAAGTCCTCTACAGTAGTTGTACTGAGACCTATGTGTTCTTTTATTTACATTAGTCTGTGTTTTTCCAAATTGGGAACCTCAGTAGCAGATGTATATATACTGGTAATTGTGACCTCTTCTTGTTGGATTTTTCTCTTTACCTGTGTACAATGTCCATCTTTAGCTCTTCTGATCTGGTTTGGGTTGAAATCTGCTGTGTCTGAGAATAGCATATATACTCTTGCTTGTTTTCTGACTCTAGGTGCATGAGGTATTGTTTCCATTTCTTTTCTTTCAACCTATGTGTTTCTTTATGTGTAAAATGCATCTCTTGGGGGCAACAAATTGTGTTTTAGTTTTCATTCAGTCTGCTAAACTGTGTTCTTTGATTGAAAAGTGAAGATCATTAACACTGAGAGTTGTTATTTTGGTATATTTACCACAACCTTTCATTTTCTTGTTATTTCAGTATTGATTATTTGTTCTTCACTTTCATTAAATCATTCTCTCTTTTTGTTGTTACCTTTTTCTTGAGTTCTTTTGTGCTGTTAGTCTCCCTGTTTCTCTCTAAGTTTCCTTGAAGCATTTTCTACAATTTTGATCTAGAGGTGATAAATTTCTTTACGTTTCATTGTCATGGAAGATTTTTTTCTTATTCCTTGATTTTTAAATATAATTCTGCTGGATATAACAAACTAGATTGAGACTTACTTTCTCTTAGAATTTGAAAGATTTCACTCCATGAACTCCTAGCCTTTATGATTGATAGCAAGAAATATGCAATTATTCTGATGGGTTTGTCATTGTGATTTACTTTCTGTTTTCTGTTACTGCTTTTTTTTTTTTTTTTTTTTTTTTTTTTTTTTTTTTTTTTTTTTTTTTTTTTTTTTTTTTTTTTTTTTTTTTTTTTTTTTTTTTTTTTTTTTTTTTTTTTTTTTTTTTTTTTTTTTTTTTTTTTTTTTTTTTTTTTTTTTTTTTTTTTTTTTTTTGAGACAAGGTCTTGCTCTGTAGCCCTGGCTGATCCTGAACTCACTATGCGGCCCAGGCTGGCCTTAAAGCTTATAGTATTATCTTTTTGTGTTGAATATCTAGGAGTTTGGTTATGGTGTGCCATGGAGTGGGACATTCCTAGTCAAGGTTATTTGGTGGTCTATATGTCTGCTGTGGCTTAATGTTAGTTTCTTTTCCTAGATTTGGTAAATCTTTTGCTGTAATTTCAGTGAATCTGTGCTTTATGCATTTGGTGCTGTTCTCTTCTTTTCACTCCCCAAAATTCTGAGATATTTCTGTTTGAGGCATTTATCAGCTATTGTATGCAAGCACCTTGATGTTTTGTTGTTTTGGGGTTATTACTGAGTATATGGCTCAGTTTATCAATCTTATCGTCAATATCTGATAGTTTGTCCTCAATTCTGAAAACAACTTTCCGTGTTTTCAGTTGTATTTCTTATATCCTAAGATTCAGATTAGAGTCTTTTCAAACTTTCTGATTCTCTATGAAGCGTTTATTCGTGCATTGCATTGCCTTGTTCATCGTTTGCTTGTGTCTTCTGTACGATCATTAATCTTCTTATCAATTAAGATTACTATTTGTTTCGTTAAATCCTCTTTGAACTCATCTTGCATATCTTGTTTGAGCTGATTGATCATTACATCCATTCATTTTTTGACTTCCTGTTCTACAGGCTCCATTACTTCAGGGCCCATGATATTGTTTCTGGGGAATTACGCATTTTCAGGTGTCTTATTGCTCTGTTTTCTCATAATTCTATTAGTGAGGATTGTAGATCAGACAATATTGATGAACTGTCTCTGCTCTAAAAATTTCTCTCATCAGATTATATTTTTCCTTGACTTTGTTTTCAGCTTACTTAGCTATTAATTTGGGGGGGGGTGTTCTTAATGACTGATATTTTGTTAGTTACCAGTTTCCCTACACTTGCTAGTGGAAGAGAAATAGATTCTGGTACTATAAGTGGCCCAAAGGCAAGCTAACTAACTATTGGCATGCAATGAAAAACTTACCTGTATGCCATCATTAACAAGCTTAATCAAGTCTACTGTAATATTTTAATCTAAGACTAACAATTTATTAACAAGGTCTAATAACAAGTTTAATGGCACCGCTATTCTACCACTGGACTTAGAGGTACACTATCAATGTATTTATCTAAAGAAGTCCTATATGGACTTATCTATGGCTCTGCTATGGGTAACACTGTAACACTATTAATAATAAAACAGACATATGTATTGCTTATTGAGGATAAACTAAACAACTAACACTTATCAACTCTAAGTAGTCTTCAACCACTGTACCATCATTCACAGTAGATCGAGATCTGCAGTAATGATAAAGCTTAAAAAATATCAATTGCTAATGTATTATAATAAGCAATTAAATTATGCAACTGTCTACTTTCAGAATTAGAAATATTACCTACACTGCTCATGGAAGTATTTATACAAGCCATCTAGTGACTTTTTAGAGAGTTCTAGGAAAGGAAACACTATCATTGTTGATAATGGACAAATATTCCTTAATGCTTTGTGCCTAACTAAATAGCAAGAAAATTAATTCCTAACAGGCTAAGTTATATAGCCGTAAGTTATTAATGCTTAACAGTACTAATACGAATGGCAGGGGTAGGGAGAGAGAGAGAACTGAAAGAGAAGGTTAGTTTTGGAGGTGTGAAAAAAATCAGAAGAGTGTATAGGATATAAAAAAGCAAGACAGAAATGTAATCTAAGACCAGAAGAAAGTAGATATACTTAAACTATGGTAACAAGAAAAAAAAGAAACAGGAAAAGTGATGAATGAAATAGAAAGAGAATGACTCCAATGTCTATAGAAGGCTTTTCAGAACAGGCCAAAAGAACTGCTCAAGAGAAAAAGACATGGAAAAATTACCAAACTATAAGAACAAAGAAATCAAAACCAAGCCCCCCCAAAACCCTCAAGTCCAACATAACATAAAAAGAGCTATTGAGGTGATTCCAAGTTTCAAACATTTTCCTGTGTTATTTGGATAGAAAGTCTTTCTCCAAGTCCTGTGATCTTACTGACCACGTTCCACTAAATACCGGGGAGAGACAGAGAGCGCTGATTAGACTTTGTCTTGTTAACAATCCCAGCTCAGTCCTCCCTCTTGGTCCCCGATGAGGCAAGTGTCTGCTCTCCCCCGTACCCAGTGAGCAGTGGTGGGCCACACTGAGGTGCCTCTCCCCTTTCTTGGGAGATTGTGGGGAGCCAAAAGCCTATTGAGTTCTGAGCTGGGAGCACGCAACCATCATGGTCCTGCCATCAAAGGCTTCTACAGAGCCACTTCCACACCCAGCCCTGGTGGTCTCACTTCTCTTGCACGTGTGGTGTAGCGACGCCGGAAGGAGCCTCTGCTCTTCATGACCCGCTCCCACAGGGCTGTATTTTTCTGGGGTCTGCGGCCTGCTCTTCCTTCTCTGCCACTGTCTCCTGTGGGATCTTCTTCCGTGTGAAGAGGGTCCCCAAAGTCCCTGAGGTATAACCCGCCCTCGGGGCGTTTCCGTGGACAATTCAGATGTTTGCTTTCTGTCTCCCTTGCGGGGCGCTGCCAGATCACCTGTCACGTGCTGCCCAGGAGGTGCGGCCCCCGGCTCGCAGCTGTGTGCTTCTCCCGGACACTAATTGCTGTTCAGTTCTGAGGTTCCTGTCTGTCAGCTCTCCGAGGCCGATTTTCGTCTGGCACACCCCTCACTGTGGATTTTTTCCAGTCTCCACAGCCTCCTGCTGTCTTTCCCGATGGCTTCATTTCAGACCCCTGGGCTCCACTGCCGTCCCAGGCTGAGCTCTTAAGGAGCTTTTGTTGCTGTGTGTCTGCCTTGTGACTGAGCTTGTGTGGAGCTGCTTTCCTGGAGATCTTGACTGGGCCCCCTCCCTCAAGATTGAGATATATTATAATGAGCCAGTAAGCCTGACTTAAAACGTCAGCTCTGTCAAGCTATTTTAAGCAGTACAACAGTAGCTTTTTTTTGTAAAGCAACTACATATTTTTATTGTTACTCTTGTTGCCATTTTTTTGTTACTCAGGATTTGCTTAATCTGAAGCCTGGGGAACAAATAAAGAAGTCTCTCCTATTGAAGTTTACAGTGAGACTGAAGGGGAAGGTAGTGAGCTTCTCACCTCTGACTCAGGCTGGCCGACGCGCACGGAACCGCGACCAGATGCGCAGCCAGCTGTGTACCAGCTGTCCCACACTGTGATCGAGGTCGCAGGCATTTCTGGGTTTCAGTCAGTACAAAGCCAAGGAGTTAAACAGTAGCTGACACGTTTGTGAGAAAAGCTCAGTTGGAGAATTTTTTAATGAGTGTTTTTCCATTTTGTATGTGCAAAATTAGTGGTATCAAATATCGATTGCTACATCGTTATCACTGCTATTGTCTTTGTGGGAGATCTTTAGCCTGGATTTGGTTTTACATTCCTGTGGATTTCAGTAGTAGCTCTAAGTTTCAAAAATTAATTTAGTGAACAAACAAAATCTCTCCTGTACCCTTTATCGTGTCCCTTTCCTAAAACTGGGATCTCTCCTTCTACCCCCTAAGGATTCTTTTCACGCAATAGGAAAATTAAGTTAACTGAATCAGTCATATTTTCCCATATATGGTAACAATAGCTGTCCGGCAGTGTATTTTTAGACACTGGATAAGTCTTAGAATGTGAGCTCTGTACTGTGGGAAAGAATGACATGACCTTACCAAGACTGAGATTCGGACTCTGCTTTCAGTTACTATGCTGACCATTTGATTGTCCTAACTTGCATACTTGGCATTCAAAGAACAAACCAAAATATCATCCTCCATAGTAGACAAGGGTCAAAATAAAAAATGTGCTGTTTTTTATACGTATAAATAGGAACCACGTATGGACTATAGGGGCAAAAATATCCCAGAATGAAAAGGACCAGCGGTACATTTGAACAAAAATGCAAAATTTAAATTGGTCTTATAATTTGTTATTTAAAAAATGTGAATTGTAGAATTGGCCAGGAAACATAAAAATATGACAACAAAGGCAGGAGTTCAGATGTTTTGTGAATGGACCATAAGGAACATAATTTACCTATATATTGTTGCATTTTCAAAATTTCTCCTGCACCTCAGCAAATATCTTGTTATCTGAATAATTATCTTTACCTGTATCCTATTTTCTTAATAATATTTTAAGCACATTATCTTTGATGTATGATAAAAATAAGCTTTCTTAAAGCTAAAAACTTGACCTTAAAATATTTTAATTTCAACATATCCAAAACACTGTTGTTATTCCATCAGTTTTTATTTATTCCCTACCTTTCAACCATGAGCCTATGGAACCAGTAGCAGAAGTCCTATTCAATTAAAATGGCTTTTTGGTCATTAAGTTTCAGGAAAAAAATATTTTAATGCAAAAAAATCAATAAATAACTACTTGAAGAGTTAAATGTATATCCACGCATTTGTTCATGTGAAAAGGATTCTGGAAATCACCGCCTAACATTTCCCTTTCATATAGAAAACCGTATCCTTTAGTGGTAATCACAGCAAAGTTACATATGTGAATACATTTTACAGTTCAGGTTCTTCTTTGAACTTATTATGTAGACAAGAAGAGATGCTAAGGGTACAATTTTTTCTCCTTTTTTGAATGGATAAATGCTAAAATTTCTTTAGATGTTATAGATTGTAGAAGTTTTAATAAACATGTTGAGTGGCTGGCCCTGTTATGCATAATTGTTTTTGACTAGGCCATTGGCACGTATTCATGCACAGTATGTGGGATATACTATGGCTCACAAAGGAGTTTTAATGAGGAAGGGCCTTGTTTTCTCTCTAAGCGAGGGATTTCACTCTAGAACATATGTTGGAGGCTAAGCCAGGATTTTCATTTACCAGGATTAATGGTTTTCATTCAGGCAGTGGTGGTGCTGGACAGTTCCCTCACACACAGCATTGTGGCCAGGAGCAAACCCTGGATTTAAGAGGTCAGCATAACAAAAAGGTGACGTTATTGTGATCTTAAACAATAAGTTTGTGGTTTTGTTCTTAAGCCATTTCAGGTTTAAATGGTTTACTTTTTCATTGTTTTATGTGCTCCTGATTTTTTTAAACTTGCACAGTAATAAAACTTCTAAATTTTGGAAATCAGACTTTTCAAACCACACCAGTAGTCTAGTCTAAAGTGGTCAGAAATTGAGATTCCTCAATCTATCCTCAGTGTGCTTAATCTAGAGCATAAACATTCAACACTCACTCAATACTGGGGTGTCCAATTTTATAAAAACAAAAACTACTGGCCATGTAATGTCAAGAAAGGCCCCAATATAATCATAGTAGGTATCTTTTATAACTGCTTTCACAAATAAGTCAATTATAGAATAAAATCAATGAAGAAATATCAGAGCTAAGCCATACATTGAACATATGAACTTAACAGACATCACAGAGTGTTCTTCCCAATACTAACAGAATATATCTTTTTCTTAGCAGAACAAAAGATTTTTTTCTAAAGCAGACCAAATTCTTGGCCATAAGACATGCTTAAATAAATACAAAAGAATTGAGATAATTACTTGCATACTTTCAGATCATAGTGGAATGAAGCTAGAAATCAATGGCAAAAGGAACTATAAAATTACACAAATACATGGAAATTATATATCACAAAATAAGCTAAGGATCACAGAAAAAACAATGAAATAAACCAAAAGATTCCTAGATTCAAATGACAATGGAAGCACAATACCAGAATTTACCAGAATATAGCAGAATTTATGGAATACAATGAAAGCAGCACTAAGAGTGAAGTTTATAGCTATGAATGCACGTATTAATGAAAGTAAAACAAACCCAAATAAATATATTTAATAGTCCATCTCAGGGTTCTAGAGAAACAAGTACAACCCAAATTCAAAAGCACTTGAATGAAAGAAATTATAAAGGCCAGAACAAATTAATGAAATAGAAAATAAAAATGCAAATGATCAATAAATCAAATGGTTCTTTGAAAAGATAAATAAGATTGATAAACCCCTAGCCAAACCCATCAAAAGAAGGAAAGACATAAATGTATATTAATGTAGTCTGGCATTAAACAGGTAAAATCACCATGATGTCTAAAGAAATTCAGAGGCTTATAAAATTATTTTGAAAACTTATATTCCAATAAATTCAAAAACCTAGAAGCAACTATAAATTCCTGGATACATGCGAGACAAAAATATCAAAACAAGAAGACACAAAAGCCCCAAGTAGACCAATAACCAGGAACAAAATTGAGGAAGTTTACCTTAATGTAAACAGATGCAAAAGTCCTTACCAAGATACTTGTAAACATAATGTAAAACATTATTAAAGTGACAACTATGACCATATTTGCTTTATCTCATGGATGTAAGGATAGTTCAATGTATGTAAATAAATTATTATATTTCAACACATAAAAAAGCAAGGGCAAAAAATCACATGATTATCTCAATACACACAGGAAACTGTTTTGATGAAATTCAACATCAATTCATGATTAAAAAAAACCCTGATGAAAATAGAAACAGAAGAACTTTACTCCAAGGCGATAAAAATAATTTATGATATTCCTACTTCCAACATTATCCAAAATGGGGAAAAGTTAAAAACATTTCCTCTAAAATCAGGAACGAGTGAAGGTGTCTACTGTCACTATTCGTGTTCAACTTACTGCTTGAAACCTTAGCCAGAGCATCAGGCAAGAGAATGAAACAAAGGAAATAAGTATAGGAAAGAAGACCTCCAAACTTCCACCAGAAGATGCTTAGAATTACTTACAAATTCAGCCAAGTTTCTAGTTACAAAAGCAATATACAGAAATCAATAGCATTCCTGTAGAGCAATAATGAAAAGACAGAGGAAGAGATAAGAAAAACAACCCCAGTCACAGTAGCATCAAAGAAAATTAAATCCCTAGGAATCAACATAACTAAGGAAGTGAAGGCCCTCTATAATAGGACATAGAAAATGGAAACACATCCACATTCCTGGATGGGTAGAGCTAATGTTTTCAAAATAGTGATACTACCAAAACTGATATACAGATTCAATGGAATTCCTCTTAAAATACCAACAGGATTTTTCACAGAACTAGATAGAATGACCTTAAAATTTATATGGAACCAGAAGTGACCTAGACAAGCCAAAAACAGTACTAAGCAGCAAGACAAAAGCAGAAAGCACAATACTGGGTATCAAGTTAAATTATAAACCACATGGTATTGGCACAAAAACAGCAGACCAATGGAACAGAATTAAGGATTCAGAGGCAATCCTGCAAACGCCCGGCCATCTGATCTTTGACAAAGGAACCAAATATATACACCAGAGAAAAGATAGACTCTTTAGAAAACAGTGCTGGGGGAAGTGGTTATCTACACACAGAATGAACCCAGTCCCGCATCTTTCATTACATACCAAAACCAAATAAAAATAGATCAAAGACCTAGATATTAAAAGAGAAACACTGAGCTTGTTGGAAGATAAACTAGGCAAAATCCTTGAAGACGTAGGAATAAGTAAGGACTTTCTCAATGAAATACCTAATGCACCTGAGATAATACCATGAACCAACAAATGGAATTATGTAAAATTAAAAAAGCTTCTGTAGGGCAAAGGAAACAACCAACAAGATGAAGAGAGAGAACTGACAAAAAGAGAAAAAATTTTGCCAGCCAGATGGAGGACTATTATCCAAAATACACAGAATTAAAGAAAATTAGACTCCACAAAATAAAAGACCCAGTTAAAAATGGACAACTAAAATGAATAAAACAGCTCTCAGATGAAGTACAAATGACCCATATATACCTGAAAAAATGTTCAGCATCTTTTAGCCACAAAAGAAACGAAAATTTAGACAATGCTGAGGTTACTCAGGTAAGAATAGATGACATCAAAAACAACAAATGCTGTTGAGGTAGTGGAGAAAAAGGAACTTTCCTAAATTCTTGACGGGACTATATACTGGTACTACTATTGTGAAAAACAGCATAGGGATTCTTCAAAAAGCTGAAAAAGATAACCCATTTGAGGGACTGGAGAAATGGCTCAGTGGTTAAAGCACTTGCCTAGCAAGCACTAAGTCATAGACCTAGGTACCCAGGTTCGATTACCCAGCACCACACAAGCCAGGTGTAATGGTGCACGCCTGTAATCCCAGAACTTGGAAGGCTGAGACAGGAGGATTGCCGTAAGCCCAAGGCTAGCCTGGGCTCCATTGTGAGTTCAAGACCAGCTTGAGTTACAGAGTGAGATCCTGCCTCAAAAAAAAAAAAAAAAAAAGATATCCCATTTGACCCAAATTCACACATTCTGAGTATCTTCCTAAGAGTTTCAGTCCTCATACAACAGTGATAGGTGTGTTCCATATTTATAACAGCACAACTTATAATAGCTAAATCTTGGAAGCAGCTAATGTGTCTTATTTGGTCAATAGAGTAGTGCTGCTCTACTATAAAGAAATTTGAGTCATTTGTAGAAAAATGAATGTACCTTGAGACCAGCAGGCTTATTGAAATGAATTGGACAAAGAACTTTAAAAATCACATGGTATCTCTCTAATTAAAAGAAAAATTCTTTATCTCTTGCAGAAAATAATTATAGAACAAAACAAAACCATGCTTTAGGCAGCCACTATCAATAACTATTTTTGATGTAGGCACAAGTTAAAATGTATTCCTTATTTATAAACAGCAAGTGGAGTTTTCCAGGTCCCAACACAGTTTCAATAAAAAATAAACCATGACATACTAAATTTATTATGAATATAAAAATTGACAGAGAATATTGCTGCAACATATATACACATGGTATAGTGTGGCTGTGTCAAGCAACTTGATACATGCTTGCTTCTGCTATCTTTGTAGAAAACCTAAACCTGGACAACTATGTGTTGAATATAACAGTGATGGAAGACATCAGTTACTAGTAATGACAACGTCTCAAAGAGGGTGATGACTTCATCTTGGTTGGAAGCCATTCTGGTGTGTTCAACACTCTGTTAGATACTGAGAGCATAAAAGATATATTTAGAATATATAGAGAGGACATCTACTGTGGTTTGGATTTGGAATGTCCTCTAAAAGCCTCAAGTGTTTAGATGCTATGGGTTATCTGTGGAGCCCGCTGCTGGGGCCTAGTCTGTGTCGGTGGGTTATGGACCTGTGGTAGAAGACAGGAGTGTGGACTGGATTACAGGAATGTGGTGTGGGCTTAAAGTTGGAAGGGGAGGAACACTGAGGTTGGACCCAGAAGAGGCAGATCACGGGAATGGGACCTAGAAGGATACAAGCTGCTTCCTTCCTTCCCTCGGGGAGCTGCCTTGCCTTGCCTTGCCTTGGCTTCTTGTTTTCGATGTTGTGAAGAGTTGCTTGCACCTCTGCCTCCACTATGTGCTTCCGCTGTTGCCGGCTGCCCATGGACTGACTGTGACCCTTTGAATCTGTGAGCTGACAAAAACTTTTCTTCTCCTAAAATTGTCATTGCTAGGTATTGAGTCACAGCCACGAAAAAGTAGCTAAGACAATATATTTCTGTTATCCACATTTGTGCATGGTATAAAGTAGGAGGGGAACAGATAGGTTGCATGACAGAATTAGAATCAAAAATACCTTGGCATGTTCTATCCAACAAGTAAAATTCAACGGACTATGTAGTCTCACAACTGAGTGAACAAATACAGAAGATATAAACCTGATTATGCAGTACTGCTTGTAATGAATACAGCCAGTATGAATACTTTCATGAAGAGTAAGTTAAAACCAGCCATTTGATATGATCTCGAATGAACTTGCTTGATTTTAGGATGTATATAAATTATATCTAAAATAAGAAAAGTAAGTGTTGTTTTCTTCCTTGCACAGATGACGACTGAGATAGTTTGTTCAGTATAGAACCATATAATTTTTAAAAAGCACCCAGAAAAAGCAGAGGCTTATCCAGGATTTGTACTTCCTGGAGAAGATACAAGAGTATTTTACAAAAACTTAAATCAAAATATGTGAAAGCATTTTGTTAAAACTTTACTCATGTAACTGAAATTAATTCATACACATTCTTATACTAATTTCATAAGGTAAATATTATGACCTTTTATATGTGAGGACACTGAATCACAGTGATTGAATAAATGAATTTATTGTTATAGAACCGAAGAGTCAGGCTTTTAATACAGTCTGTTTTGCCCAAAGGTCCTACTCTGAACATCTATGACAGTGATTTACAAATTCTGGTGTGTATAGCTATACCTTACGGTTTCTATATTGTACATGTTATAGATATAAAGAACTCATATAAAAAGGTCTTGGGAAACTACTCTAGAATACAAGGCCACACCTTAGGGAAATGCAATTGCATTTATCTCCAATTAATGCTAGAGTTTTTTTGATAATTTGACAATATATGTTAGAATTGGGTATTCCAAAAATCAGTAGTTTCTCATATTCTTTAGCTTTCCTATTGCTGGTAAAAATACTTAGTACCCAAAATTTAAAGCAGGAGAGGTTTATTTCGGCTCATGGTTTTAGAAGACTCAGTTTATGTTTGGCTGGCTCCCAGGCAGAAAGCCTTGTTGGAGCAAAATTGCTTAGTTCAGGATGGCCAGGAAGAAGAGGAGGAACAATGACAGAGAAGAAGGAGCCAGGGACCAAATACGGTACACCTCCAGGACCAGCCATGCCCATCCCCAAGTGTAGGCAGCTGTAAAGGCAATCAAGATAATCCATCTTAAAAGTCACAGTGTGGTTTTATGTGGGTATTTTGAAACTGTTACAGAGACCCTTACTGTTCTCACAGGACATATAATCAGCTGACTCAGCAGTCTGCATCTTCAGGCGTGGCATCCAGAGCTTGCTTTCTCAATGACCCCTGTTTACCTGTTTGCTGTGGGACTTCTTGGTCTCCTGGCTCTGACTGGATGGCCGCATCTTGTTGCTCTTGCTTCCATTGAGCTGTTCATGGAAGGTTCTCTCCAAGTGCCCAGTCGAGCTGAAAGCTCCAGTTCTACTGGGTTCTGCCTGTACTGGGATTATGACAGTTGAATGTTTATTATTAAATGTAGGGTGCATACCACGACTGAGTCTGAGATTTGCTTTTAGGGTGGGTATGGAAAAGACTCCCATAATCTTCATCTACAACTAGCGATTAATATTTACTAAAGCCCGGCTCTGAAATTGTATATAGCCTAGTCAGATTAGGTCAGGACTTGGAGGAATAAGAAAGTACTTTAGACCATTCTGATTTGAGACTTACTGCATAGACTCACACCGCCTTGCCCATTTAAACGGTGAACTAAAGAACTTTCGGCAGCAGTTTGTAGAAGTGTTTCAAGTGTCGGAGGAGTAACCAGGTCTCTCATTAAAAAAAGGAATGAAATTCTTTATAATCATGAGATTCAATTTCAAAGAGATATTTTATAAAATTATTGGTTAATGTTAATAAATAGCAATAACGTTTTGTGAGTCTCAAGTTTTCTTTGAGTATTTCCCACTGAGATGCTACAAAGACATCCCACCTGTGATTTCATACTTTTTGTAAAATCACAGTAACTTCACAATTAAATAAGTCATTTAAAAATTTTCTTACTTATCTTAAGGTGGAATCAGGAAACTAGACATATCTAGTAAAAAAGAATCACTTTGTCAGTTGATACTGTACCTGGAATTATGAGAATGTCATTTCAAGGACAGTCTAGAAACAAGTCACTGCTTAACATTTTTGCAAAAAAAATTTTATGATGAAATAGTTTATAATGCTTTGTAATAAATCTTACCACAATATATAAGCGTCAACTTTTGAAATATTTAAGACTACTGCTTCATACTTCTATGACAAACACAGTGGAAATAATATAGCTTGAATATGATGAGAATAATATAAATTTTTGTTAACAAAGATTTTAGTTGATATAGAGAAAGTGAAGGAAGTATTGAGTGTAACAAAAAGTTGAATAGGCACTCAGTACTTATACTACAAAACTGGTACGTGAAGCTTCTGAACATAAAATAATGTAGATGCTTAAAAAGCTTGATAAATAAATTCTCTGGAGAAGTGTTGGGATAGGAAATAATCAACCCTGAGGTCATTTTTTTGGGTTGTAGTGGTGGGGAGGGCCTGAGGATTTGTGGTAAAAAAAAATGGAACTAATAAGTCAATGGTAGAGGTTTTAAGAAAATTTAAACTAGGATTTTGGTTTTCATAAGATTAATATACATTCCATTGGCTTTACCAAGGCTGGTTGCATCTCGGCTCTGTGCAACTCCAATTGAGGTCATGACTATTCTCTGCGAAACTGTAAAATGTTACAGTGGCTAGCATTATACTATGCACAGTCCAAGTGGCTATACATCTGATTTATTTGGCTATGATGATCCATACATGGAATCTGGCTCTGCCATACTGACATCTAATCCATTTCTGAAATACTATTGATAGTGACATATTATTTTACTACTGGTGATTCTATATGGCTTCCCTTAAGAATACTCACCTCTCTTAGAACAAATACACATTGAGAACTGTCCCCTTTAAATAAAATAGTAAACATCACTAATTTGATACAATAGACTACCCAGTTTGTTGATCTTTTCATGTTGATTATACATCTGATGTTAAATAGTTGCTCAATTCTTTAAATAAAATAAGTGAATAAAAATAGGCTACTTGGTGACATGCAAATCAAAAGAGTTTGGCTGAAAATTTAATTTCTAAGTCATTTGCTTGGGTTTTTCCCTTCTGAAATTGTGAGTTATATTAAAGGACTTCCTGATTTGTTTGTGTCTTGTGGTTCCCCAGAAGGCAGAACATGATGAATGCGAAGAGTTTAACGATGAACAGAAGCCAGAGAATGAGGAGGTGACTTAGGTATATTACGTCAAGGGAATGGCAGGAATGTTGGTTAGGTTTATTGGTTCATTGCAAACAAAATACACCATTTAACCATACTACTCTACAAAAATTTCTTTTTTATTGGTTATAACTCTAGTGATGAGATAGTGTTCATTTTGAATTTTTTCCCAAACTATTGTAAGTTTGTATATGCTTAACAGAAACTAGGTTTAAAATGGTATTCATAGATACTTATGTAAATTACCTGTTCTGCCAAGGGAGCTGGTGTCTTCAGAGTAGCCTTCTGTTTCAAAGAATTTTGTGGACCAAGAGCAGCTCTTAAGTCACTCCAGATTTTTTGGAACTTTGAAGGTGATCTTGCCCAACACCACTGCATAGAGAACAAAACTGAGGAGCATGGAGGTCCAGTGACCTGGCTTGCACTTTTTATTGGCAAATTGGGAACTAGAGCCTGGTCTTGTCCGTCCCATGCCAATGCGTCTGTTTTGTTTTGAATTGAACTTTTCAGATCATTTTAGAAGCAAGTGTAAGAAACAATACTGGGATCCTCTGTAGCCTTTATTCAGTTTCCCCAAGTGATAAAATCTTGTAACACTATAGTACAAAGTCACAACCCAGATACCGATCTTGGTATCATCAAGCTATCACCCCGGGTGGCTCCTGCTGGTCTCTTACTGCCACGCCCACTTCTCTCTTGCCTGCTTCACTCTGAGCATTGGCAACCAGGCCTTTCTCTTCTCCACTTCTACAGTTTCATCATTTTTTTTTTTTTACAGAAATAGAACTATGCACTAGATAATCTTCTGAGATTGGCCTTTGTCTCACAACGTAATGCTCTGGAGGCTTATTTAGATCCACCAGGACTGTTGTTTGCACCAGTATTTGGTCCTTTTCCTACTGAGTAGTATGAATATATTGCACCTATGACTTTTTGTGTGCATGCAAAAACATTTCTGTTCTAATATTGAGAAATCTACTTTCAGAGTTAAGGAATGAAATTACGACAAAGCAGTTTGATTTCAAAATCCTCACTGTGGGTTTGGAGAGACTGAGGAAAGACAATTATAGAGGCAACAGACAACTATGCAAAATAAAGAATTTCCTGGCAGTGGCCCAGCTGTTCTCATTTCATGATGAGAATGAGATAGATTTGAGAGAAAGTGTCCATCCTGCAGGAAGTGTTCCTAGAAGGGCATGATTCAGAAGGGGCTTCTTCTAAATGTGGACAGTCTCTGACTTCCAATGGTTCTATCAACTTTTCTTTTTATCTTTATGCTGGTGTAAGAGCTTAAACATTTAGGAGAAAGCATAGTCTGAATTGTGAATTTTGATCTTCTCCCAGGCTGGTGATGAGCCATGTGACAACCTCTCACCCTGGGCAGCAGTACTGTTCAGCTGTCATGTTCTGGAGGTTAGGCCTAGTGTGTGGATTATTTTACTTAATTATATATATATATATATATATATATAGATAGATAGATAGATAGATAGATAGATAGATAGATAGATAGATACAGGGTTTCACTGTTTAGCCAAGGGTGGTCCTGAACTCACTACGAAGCCCAGGCTGGCCTTGGACTCATGGTAATCCTCTTGTCTCAGCCTCCTGAGTACCGGGATTATAGGTGTGCGCCACCACACTCAGCTTATGTGGGTAATCAAACTTGGGTACTTAGCTCTTGACTTAGTGCTTGCTAGGTAAGCACTTTACCCACTGAGCCATTCCTCCAGCCCTTACTTAATGATACACAGCATATGGTGGGTTTATCTGGAACTAACTTCCTTGCAAATTGAGGAGCTTCAATACCAGGCCTACATAACACAATCTCCCACCAGGAGCTAATATTTCAGCTATTAAAACTGAGCAAACCAGTTGCAGACCTCATCTGTGTCACAAAAGGACTTTCCAGTGCCAATTGTCATTACTGAGAGTGGAGCGTGGCCAGGATATGAATTAGCACCTGTCCACTTTATATGCGCTTCAGGTTTTTAATGACCTGAAATATTTGAGATTTGGCTCCCACATTAAACTCTAAAGATAGATTCATTATAAAGGCCAACTGCTCCTAGGTGAAGGATGTGTTTGAATTTTTGAATTAAATTTTCATTTATATCACAGTGGGTTGTGTGGCCTTTGCCCTGTGGCCACGTGTGGGCCCACTTAGTGGGAAGAAGACATCTAGGCTTTGTAGGTCTGCCACTGAGGAGCTAGGGAGAGTCACAGAGCCACGCCTCTCGTGCATCTTCCTGCTCTCACCATTTGAACAGGTCTTGCTGCAACTAATGGAGGAAGAACAATTGAATTAATGCTTGAGGGGGGAGAACAGTTACTTGAAAAATTAATAGATAAAACGGTAAAGTTTGCAAACATAAATGAAGCAAAGAGAGAAATATAACATGGTATACAGAGTCTAATACATAATCTAATCTTTAAGACAGCTATTTTAATGTTTTGTGATATATACATATGGTGTGAACCCAAGAATACTTGGGAGCCCAAGGGTGGTGATTCCTTGGTTTGGGGGAAAAGCTTGCATGGGAACATGACAGTGTCTTAAAGCTAAGTTGGGAGAAACTCCAGCATTAGAAGAACTAGAAGGAATCTGGAGAAATATTTCAACTATATTTTTATTTTCATACCAGTAATTTTAATTTGAAGTTGCCTATCTGAGACTCAGTAATGTAATGTCTATTTTTTAATACTAAAAGATTTTTCTGCTAGTGTTGTGAGGCTGAGGGCTAATCAAACTGGTATTAAATATGAACAGTTTTAAGCCAGGTGTGGTGTTTGGTGGTTGAGGCCTTTAATCTCAGCATTCTGGAGGCTGAGGCAGGAGGATTGCTATGAGTTTGAGGCCAGCTGGGTTACACAGTGAGTTCTGGGTGAGCCTGCTCTATAGAGTGAGATTCTATCTCAAAAAAAGAAAAGAAAGAAAGAGAGAGAGAGAAAGAGAGAGAAAGAAAGAAATAAAACTGTTTGCAGATGTAGTTCTGTAATTTAGAGGGCCACGTTGCTTGTATCTCCCTCTGCTACGGGTTTAGCCCTCTATCCCTGTGGTGCCCGCTGACTGTGGATTCTGCTCACAAATCTTTATACGTGATTTTTATATAATATGTTCCCGTCTCTGGTGTTCCTCACTCCCAGAAACTTGTTATCATAAAGGCAACTGTGGCTTTTCTGGAGTACAAAGTCACAACACAAGAAGTAACAAAACATTTGGACTGTTGGTTGGTTGGGGCAGCCAGATGTGACATTTCGGGTTGGATTGTTACAAATACCCTGACACTTTCTACATTGTGTGCTAAGGGTCACTGTTTGATGTGACACTGTAGGGGGTCACAATCAAACCAACTTATCCTTCCTCTATCGTCTTATCTTTTCCTATGGATTTTACACCAAAATGTATTAATTTTTTAAGAGGCCCCAGAGAAATCGGTGTTCTAAGGAGGTACATGCTATGGTCAGGGGGCGGGTAGGCGACGTACCGGGTAAAGCAGGTGATGCAGATGACAGCAGGGTGACATGAATGGCTTCTCTGAGGCTTCTCCAGCACCAGCTGTTGGCGCCACAGGCATAGTGGGGTGGCCCTGCTGGTTTCCAAGAGGGCGCGCGTGTCCAGTCCCCCATGCAGGGATGGGAGCTAATGGCTAGCTCTGATTTTGAGTGAGGTGTGCTTGAAAGGAGTTTGTCCTCACAATGATGTGTCCTTTTCTCCCCTAATTTCAGCATCTTTTCAAAGGGAGCAGAGGTAGGAAAGAAGCAACCTGCAGAATAGAGGTTAAGGGCCTAAAGTCTCACAAACTGGATAATTTGTGTTTGAAAACAAGCTTTGCTGCTCACCTCGGGCACAGTGTCTTCCCTTCTCCTTGCCGAGACATAATCCCTGTCACCCACAACTCGAGGAAGGAGAGGCTTAACTCACAGTTCAGATGTCTCTATCTGTTTGTGGTTGGCTGGCAATGGAAGGAGGGGTCTGTCAGAGAACAGCTGCTGGTGACATTGAAAGAAAGATAAGATAAGAGCTCAGGCAAAAGCCTGGCAGGAGCACATCCTTCCAGGCCACTGCTGCAGTGACTCACCACACTAATTAACCCACCCCATCCACCAAGGCCCTCCTGCCCAACAGCATATGAAATTCATAAGCACTCCACACATCCAAATACATAAGGATCTTGGGGGATCTTCCAATCCAAACCACTTAGCCATCCAATGTCCTAATTTTTCCATAAGTGTTATGCAGAAAGTTAGACATTATCAAGCCTGGAGACAGGTAGCTGGGATTACACACAGAGTGTAGAAGACACAGTATTCTCCCCTTACTTTCTTAATCATTAGCCATACTTAAACCTTACACAATCTTGTGGTTTCAAACTTTACCTCAAGAGAAGATAACATCTCCTGAGCTTGCTGACAAGGCCCATGGTCCATACAAAGTTCAAACCATAGATGAGGGACTGGAAAATCCTCAAGGTCTCAAAACAAATTAAAAGAAAAACATTTACCTAGAGACTAAACAGAGACCTATTTTTTGCTGAAGTGGATCGATCCAATGACCTCAGGGGAAAGAAAAGTTATTCCTTAAAACACTCAGTTAATCATGTAAATGTAACCTGGGACTTCCACGTAACTGCTACTATGGTGCTGGACTGCCTTCTCTCTTGGAGATTTCTTCTCCCTCTCTGAACAGCTGTCATTGTACAATAAACTCTACCTGTGCTCCATAACATAGCCCAAATATGTCTTGACTGAATTCTTTTACCAATGGCACAAAGAGTAGAGGTGTGTTGCCAGTTGCTCACAATGTGGGTTTAAGACTTGGCCTCTTGGTAACTGAATATGGGTAATAATACACTTTACACTGGGTTTCCATAAAGATTAAATATTTTTACACATGCATCCTAATTATCTAACGTTGCTTAATAGCTCCGAAGTTAGTGGCATTAAGCAGCATCACTCATATGACTGTAATCTCCTATGGCTCTACCATTGGTGTGGCTCGTCAGGGCAGTTCTTACTCAGGGCCCGCTTTGGTTATGCACCTCCTGCCCAGATGGAGGCGGGGATTGGGATTCCCCATGACCTTCATTGTAGCCGAAGGTTAGAACATTGCCATTTGTCTGCTCCACGTGCCCAGGATTTCCTCTCAGCCTGGAGTTTAGGTTCCAAGTGCTATCGTTACAGTAGAACAAGGAGGAAAACATGGCATGTTCATTTATGAACTAACCTCAAAAGTCATGTGGCAATCCTTCTTCCACATGACATTGGTCAAAGCAATCATGAAGCTCCGTTTTAGTTCATGGGAAAAGGTCAGAGACCCTACCACTCAACCGGCAGATTATAACACCACTGTTTATGAAGAGCCTGTGTAGTGAGGTAAATGGTGGTAGCTAACGCGCTACAGAATGCGGGACTCCTATTATAGCACCAGGGGCACAGGAAACATTCAGCGTTAGCTACCATTAGTTACCACGTGACAAGCCTGCTGACCGCCAAATGGTCTACCTAACCACTTCTTATCCCACCTTCACGGCCCTGCTGTGTTAGTAGTGTCACCACATACCTTTCAAGGATCTTTATCAAGGACCACCTGGGATGTTGTCACAGCAGAAATAGAGCCTTGAGGTAGAGGGCAAGGAGGAAATGCAGCTCAGCCTGGAAATGGATCTGGGCCATTTGCTCATATCCGGGTCACAGCATTGTTGGAAACCAAGTGCATCTCACTGTAGCACGGTCCATCTGTAAACCCCACGGGTCACTCTGCATAAGCAGCCTCCAGAAGAAGCCAAGTAATACTCCAAGCTTATGCTCATTGAAGCTGATAAAACTGGATAAAACAGAGTGAAAATTTCCTTGGCACTGGGCAGGGGCTCTCTGAGGTTGATTACCCCTGTGGTCAGTTGCCTCACGGACATCTTGGGAACTCTGACTTTGGGGTGACCCTCATGTGAACCTGACTCTCACAGGCAAATGGATTAGGTAGGTTGGTCATGGGCATACCAACCTAAAGTCAGAGTTCCAGGGCTCGTGTTGCAAGAAAATAAGACATAAGGGAAGGCTCCTTGTACACCATTTGCTTCTTTCAGCAGCAACTTTCTCCACATGTGTTTACACATGAAATCTATAAATAATCCACTTCTTCCAATATCCAGAGTTTACTTTTTCTAATATACAGAGTTTCCCAAAGTTTGTTATTTTTTTTTCCCTACCTATGATGACTTTTGGGATACCCCGGACCTTGGATTTAAAGCTTGCATCATTTTTTTTTCCCCTCAAAGCATTAGTTCTACTTCAAATATTGTGGTAAGATAGTCTTGAGCAAACAAATGTTTATGTTTGTATTTAATATTTTTATAAGCATGGTGACGTTTGAGATACCTTGCACCATCTCCTACCATTAAAAAAATCAAACAGTAGTCCTGTTCCTGTTTTTTACAGAATAAGAAATTTATGTGTCACTGAAGCAGAAAATCCAAGCCTTGAAAGCTTCAGAGTGGTCCTGAAAGTATTCAAATATAAAGTCGCTCGCTGGGTTTGCACTGCAGACATGGTGTAACTTAGTCTAGGGTGCTCCTGGCTTATATATAGTTCTTCTAAAGACATAAAGGAGATTTTGGGATTAGAGTAACAAATCTGTTAAATTTCATGGTGAGTCAACAGCTCATAGTGGTTGAGGCCTTGTGGACAGGAAGCGTGGAATGGGTACCGGAATGCAGTGAGAGAGTAAAAGCAAATAGCACGGGCCTGCAGCTCTGCCAGTCAGTCAGAGCCTTTCATTACCTGTTTCTATCTACTGGTAGCACCAAAAGCCATTGTGGAAATAATTGCCTTTCTGTAGGCTGGCAGAGGAATAAATTAGAAACAAAAGAAGGTTGTGTATAAGGGGATGATTTGAATTAGCTTATTCTCATAAAGGAGAGACCAACAAAGAATTGGGGGAAATTAGAGATGAAAATGTAAAAAGTAGCAACTGCAGGAGAGGGTGGTACCACTTGAATAATAATAATAATAATAATAATAATAATAATAATAATAATATCCTGGCCAGAACTGCATTTTATGAATCCAGAATGACCGCAGTAATTATGGAATATTTTTATAGCATATGTGTCTTAATTTGTGGCCACCTCTAAGCAATCCTGAGATAAGAACTTGGCTGAACGCTATTTATTTGAGAAGCAGTACAAGCAGAGAAGCTGGGGAAAGTAAAAAAATGTGTATTAGTGCACCATGGGCAACTCTCTAGCTTGGGTTTTTCTGGGTACCCAATGAGGAACCATTTCTAGCACACGTCAGTGGTGTACCACATACAGGTAGGGGATCTGTGTGTTTAGTCCTTGAACACAGTTCCTAGTGATTGAGGTTCTCCTGAGGCTGCTAACCTCCCAAAATGTCTATTCACGTCTCCATATTTCCACTGCTCTGGATTTATGTTCATTGACTGTGCAAGTCATCCTGACCTGTATGAACTTTGATCCAACAGAGAGAGGGGTAGGAAAAAGAGAGAGAAGGAAAGAGAGGGAGGGGAGAAGGAGAGAGAGAGAGAGAGAGAGAGAGAGAGAGAGAGAGAGAGAGAGAAGAAGAGAAAGAGAGGAGAGAGAAAATCAGATAGAGAAACTATATTCACAAAAGCAAAGAGGTCTGCTCACAGTTTATCTTATAAAACATTATTTCACCAACATGAAAAGGGAAGGTATTTGATCCATCTCTAACTGGTCACTGGACAAAATCTCTGGAGTTTGTTCAAAAAGAAAACTAGCTTTTCATTCTTCTCACCCATGGACTTTGCCTTTAAAAGAGCGACTTTATCAGTTTACCATGCCTCTCCACATTTACCTTGCTCTTTCTGGATCCACTCAGAACCTGAAATTCCTAAGAAAGAACGTAGCAGGATGCCTGAGAGGACTGAGACAGTGTGCTGAACCCTGGGAGATCGGGTCCTTCGAGTAAGTCTAGGGACACAGACCACTGGATTAGAGTGTGACTACCGCCTTTTGCAACATATGTCAGTCATTGATTGTATCCAAGTATGTAAATAGCTTTTTCCTTTTAATTTCCACATTTTAAAAGGACAAGGGGAAAAAATCTCCGAGCCACAAATGAAGAAAATATAATGCAAATGAAAAATGAGTGCTAATCTTCTTCAGACTCTTTCCTCTGGAGACAATGAAAGTGGGTACAGGGTTTTGAGAGAGGCGGACTCCAAACCTGTTTTGCGAGCGTATTCTTCTTGAAAAACTTCCTTGACTTCATCTTCTAGGTGAACAGGGGGAAAAAGATGAGGAAGGCAGGAGTGGGAAACTTGGGAGAGGAAGCCGGGAGACACGCGGACACAGAAAAGGAAGCGGCTGCTGGGAATCTGATGGCAAGCCCGACACAGTTACAGTAGTGACAAATGGTTTGAGGTTGAGAATACAATGAAAATAAATTAATAACAAAAAAGAATAAAATAAAGTCATGATCACATCTGTTGGCTATGTCGATTGCCTGGCTCTAGATGTCTAAGATTCAGTGAGAGCTGGGTTTTAAGAATTATTTAATGTTAGAGCTTGCAAAGTGAATTTTCTTTAATTTCCTCAGTTTCTCATAAAATGACTTTTCATAACTTCTTTTTTTTGAGACAGGGTCTTGCTCTGTAGTCCAGGCTGATCTTGAACTCACAATATAGCCCATGCTAGCATTGAACTCACAGCAATCCTCCTGCCTCAGCCTCCCAGGTGCTGAGATTGCAGGCGTGCGCCACCATTCCTGGTTTATGTGGTGCAGGGGAATTGGCACCCAGACCCTTGTTCTTTCTAAGCAAACAATTAAACAGCTGTGCTATTCCTCCAGCACTTTCCTACCTTTGCAACACTTTCCATGTCTTTGGTCTTGGGTTATTTGTAAGTGAAGTTAGTACTTCTAGTTTTGCAGCAATTCTATTAGGTGGTTTAATTTTCTTCTCTATATAAATATATTGTGGCTCCTCTTCCATTTCCAAACATCTATGTCTACCTATATTTCTATCTGTCCATACCCACATCTGTATGTCTGCTGTTCTCTCTTCATCGTGTCTGTAAAGTCCAAGACATATATCTTCCTAAACTTTATTCTTTGGTCTCTAAAACCTAGGCAACACGATGGCAAGACTGCCTAACGGGTTGGCCACTCGGCGTAACTTTAAGGTTTCTTTCCTCTGAGTGTCAGCTAGTATGTTATGCAGGTAGACAACATGAGGCAGAGCCAAAACCCGACTTTCCTAACATCCTTCATCCTTCCAGTGATAACTACTGATGCCAGAAGAGATTCTGAGCACCGGGTACCCAGGTCTTGCTTTAGAGATGAGACAGAGAGAAGAGTTTCAGTGGAAACTAACGGTTAGTCACAGTTCAAAGAGAATCTAAGTTTCCTGATTTTCAGTTTATTAGTCAAACACTGTACCTTGTTTTTGTTTTTAAATAAAAACTCTAAATGATGAAGCACCGGACAAGAAGAGAAAGTTCTGTGATTGAACTGGTGGTTAAATTATTCCACAAGTGCTTTCCTACCTTATTCTTCTGTCCTCCATGAAACCTACTATGTGCTGGTCTAAATTTTGCTATCACAGCCATCCTCTGAAACAAGTAGCTTCCTTGGCACAGAATGTTTTTATCCTGTGAGGGGTCCCTTTGTCTCCACTGACACGTTCTATAACCATCCTGGGTCTGAGCCACCTTGTGCTCCTGCTGAGGGATTTATCTCCAGAGGGCATTCGTTAGAGGCATCTTTGAAAGTGTACCATGTGCTGTATTTCTCTTTCTTCTTTGCTTCTCCATGGTTTAAGTCAAGATTATTGAAGTTCTTCAGATACAACATCCAGTGCTTCCCAGTTGGGTGTGATTTTCTTTGAAAAAGAAAATAATTTTTAAGTGCGTAGAGTATTACGATTATTCACACCGTTGTGCAGCAGATTCGCAGAATTTCATCACGCTGCAAAAATGGAATTCCACACCCATTAAGCAACTCCCTGTTTGTTCCTTAGGATTGAGTTTACCTTAGGGGCTAACAACATGTAACAAGATGATTCTGTATATTGCAATAAAGCCAGGATAAAGATCCTGATTCCTTTTCTAAGACCAGTTTTATGTGATGATGAATATGTTAGGGATAGTATAATGTTTTCTTTAAAATTTAGGAGAAAAAAATCTTCCAGAGAGAGAACTATTATCTTTTTGGTTCTCTCTCTCTCTCTCTCTCTCTCTCTCTCTCTCTCTCTCTCTCCTACCTGGATCAGTTGAATGACACATGGCCTCTGAAACCACGAGTGGCATGTATGCAGCACACTGCACCCACCCTTTCTGTGGCAATTCATAAAATACACGCAATTGTATCTACAATTCTCTTTCCTCCTGCTGTTCTAACTTTAGGCAGTTTTCTCAGTGAGGCGACCCCAACTCTTTCCATTGTCAGAGGAAGCCTGCCATCTGTTCATCAAACTGGAGTAGCTGGAAGGAGCAGCTGCACTTTCGATCTGAATCCAAATGTGTATTTGTTAGTCATTAAGCAAACAAAACAAAAAAATTGTGCTTCTTTATGTTTTGAGTCATAACTATTTTGTCGGTTGGTCCCAACAAAACTCTCAACACCCTTCTCAAAGGAACAACAAGCCTAGATTCTGTTTTCAACTATTCCCTCCTGGTGGATCTTAAGCGACTCATAAACTCTCTTTTCTTTGTTTCCATCTAAAAATGGAAAATTCTTCTTTAAAAAATCACTGTTTTCACTCATTGGGGATGAAAAAGTGCTACTTTGACCTCCTTTTTAATTTCTTTTTTCTTTTTCTTCCTTTTTTTTTAAACAGGGTCTTACTCTGTAGCCCACGTTGGTCCTGAACTCACTATGTAGCCCAGGCTGGCCTGGGACTCAAGGCAATCCTCCTGAGCACTGGGATTACAGGTATGCACCACCATGCCTGGCTTTATGTGGTCCTGGGGAATTGAACTCAGGGCCTTGTGCTTGCTAGGCAAGCACTTTAACCACTTTGCTATTCCTCCAGCCCTTCCTTTTTAATTTCTGAAGCAACACCATTGATCTCTGGAAACAAAGTTCTTGAAAAGAGAGTCCAAGTTAAAATTCCTGGTGCTCATGTCTGGCACAAGTCTTGGAGGTCAGTTTGTTGAGTGCTCCTCAATCTTCAGATCCGCATGTATCTTTGCTAATTTTGGAGCATCTCTGTATTACCTATTATGTGCTTAATATATATTTAAATACATTTTAGATTGAATCGCCTTTAATACTTACTTATCCTTGTCTTTTATAACAAAATCTGTAAAGGTTAAATATAACACACATGTTATCATTTTAAAGTTTTAAAAAACAGAATATAAATATTTTTAAATACAGAATTTATAATAGAGAATTTATATGTCACATTAAAATAAAGGCACACAGTCCTGTAAAATTTAACAGACTGAGTGCTATGTAAACTCAGTTATTCACAAATCACACTTCTGGAAACACTGATTTAAACCAACTCCATCTGACTGTGCATATGGAAACAGCTTCAGCAAGAATAAACGACTTTGTGAAGTTCCTTTGATAATTGAATTTCAGAGCCCTGACTTTCAATTCGGGAGAAATTTAATATGCTTTTGTTTGAGATGAATAATTTTAAAGCCACGGTTGATACTTACCTCTGTATGAGTACTCTTGTAAACCAAGAGTTAGAAGCATATTTCAAAGAAATTCACTTCCTCCACTTAGGCACTGTACTTTTGCAGGATATTTACTATGTTAATTACAATGGAAAAGAACTTAAATGACAGGCTCTACCCAGACAATTGCTTTTTTTTTTTGATATAGGATCTCACTCTATAATCGAGGCTTGTCCTGAACTCACTGGTGTAGTCCAGGTTGGCATCAGACTCAGGACAATCCTCCTGCCTCAGCCTCAGGACCGACAGGCCAGATTAAGACAGGGTGCTCCAGCAGCCATGGAAACAGTAGTGGAATTAAGGTGAAGTCAAGTTCCCAGTCAAGGCCCCAGCCCCTTAGGAACAATCAAGGAGAAGTGGCTAGGATAGGCAGTTTATCCTCCCCACTCGGTTTCTTGTAGCTGAGCTAAGGTGATCAGTCGGTTTGCATTGCTCTATAACCCCACTATAGGAGATGCCTGAAACCATCTGAGCTAATGCTTTATAAAGGGCTTTAGTTCCCTGAAGAAAAATAAGCCCCTCAAAATTAAAGACCCTGTTGAAAAATGGGCAAAAGAGATGAATAGGCACTTCTCAGATGAAGAAGTCCAAATGGCCAATAAATACATGAAAAGATGTTCAACATCCTTAGCCATTAGAGGAATGCCTATAAAAATGTCACTAAGATACAGTGAGAACAGCATAGATCAAGAACACAAACAGTAATCAGTGCTGGCGAGGCTGTGGGGAAAAAGGAACCCTCCTGCACTGCTGGTGGGAATGTAAACTGGTACAACTACTATGGAAAGCAGTATGGAAGTCTCTCAGAAGATTGGAAATAAATATTCCCTTCGATCCAGTGATAACTCTTCTGGGAATTTTCCCAAAAGATTTAAAAACAACACATAACAGAGATACATGTATACCCATGTTCATAGCAGCACAACTAACAATAGCTAAAATACGCAAAACACCAAAATACCCATCAACAGACCAGTGGATGCATAAATTATGGTATTTATACACAATGGAATACTATGCACATATAAAGTCAGATAGGTTGGAGGCTGTTGTAGGTAAATGGAGGCAACTTGAGACCATCATGCTCAGTCAGAAGCAGAAGGTGAAATATCAAATGGTTTCTCTGATACGAGAGACCCAGATCACAACTATTTCATAGACCTTATTGTGGGGAATAATGGTAACTGGAGTAAGAGAGTAGGAGGGTGGAAAAGGGAGAGGGGAAGAATTTGTAATTTTGCTATGATATGTACATGCACAAAATACTCAAGTTCAATGTGAACTTTACATATTGAACGTATACATATCAACAAAATGGGGGGAAATATGAAGCTTTAGTTCTTCATTCCTTCACTTGAGACCCCCTCTCTAACTCTCCTTGAGAGCTTTACTTTCTCAATAAATCCCTTTGCTTAAAAACAAAATTCAGGCTGGGAAAATAAAAATAGTTAAGAATCTCATACCTTGTCTCTTATGGCATGACTTCACACTAATACCATGAAACTTGTTTTTTGAAAAATTAAACGAAAAAAATTCTCTATTTTATTAACATTTGATAGTGCATTTGCATGCAGTTAGAACAGAAGACTGAAAAATCAGCAGGGTAGAATCTACTCATTCTAATGCTAATAATTTGGAATGAGAAAAAAAATATTTGTTTTAACTTTAGGTCTCTCCCTGGTTTTGTTTAGCAAGGCCCAAGGCAGTAGTAAAGACAATAAATAAGTAGATTAAATGGTGCAGCTCCTCCTCAGCTATGAGACATCAAATACCACAATGAGTGTTTTAACTTCTTAGTAAATAGCTTTAATAATTTCTCAAAGATGCCATTTTCAGCTGATGTGGATTACTGTTCTCATGACTGAAAAAATAAGAATTTTTAAATAAAAAAACCATGAATAATATCAAGGTCAATTTGCTAGTAGCTGGTACACTGCTTATCTCTTGCCGAAAAGATAAAGCAAAACAAAAACTATCCCAACATTTAGCAGCTAAAAACAATAGTCATTAATATTCTAGCTCTACGTGTACAGGTAAAAACTGGGTTGAATTCTGTAGGCAATGCTTGGCTGGAATAGTTCTGTTTTATATCTCTGACCCTACTCTTGAGTGATGTGAGCTAGCCTGAACGTGTCGTTCGTACGGAGTTGACAAATGTTCAGGAAGACCAGCAAAAGGACTGTGCAAGGCCTCTGAGGGCCATGGCACATTAACACTTTCCCGTCATGCTAGTGGGCACTGTATGTGGCTGGACCCAAGGTGAAGGTGTGCTAGCTTCTGTCACTGTGGCAAAAACCTGAGCGAATCAACTTACGAGGAGGAGAGTTCTGTGTTGGCTCATGGTTCCATGAGGATTCAAGTATGATTCCTTGATCTTGTTTCCTTGTGGCTGTCCATATGCTTATCATGACAGAAATGTGTGTCAAAAGGAATGTGGCCTTATGGCAGCCAGGAAACAAAGGAATAAGAAGAAATGCCTAAAGTCTCACTATTTTTTTAAAGACAGGCCCCAGTGACCTTCCTTCCTTCCACCGGGCCAGCTCTTAAATGTTCCATCACTTCCAGTATGACGTCAACACATGACCCTTGGGAGAACATTCAGTATCCAATCTACAACAGAAGGGATGAGAAAACGTACTTTTTCTATGCAGTGGTAAAAATTACAGTCAGATGCAAAGAATGTGGATATAAGAAAGGGTGGTGAATTGGGGAATATTAGTGCAAGCTCCCTGTATTAACGTGACAGAGACATGGGTATACATTTTAGCTCTATTATGCATTAAATAAATGTCTTACAGAGGCTGCTTAAGACATACAGAGGCTGCTTAATCTTTGTGTGTCTTTGTTTACTTATCTCTGAAACTAAAAAAAGAAACAGATTGTAAAACTTGTAGGAACTTAAGTTAACTATGTTTTTTTTTTCTTTTTCTTATTCTGCATGTGTAGCCATGTCTTCCAAGAATTTTATGATTCTTGTGGTAATACTCACATGTATCCTTCTATGCTGCTAAAGATTGCTTTACCAATTTTGAGAGGAATCATTTATGATCAAATAAGGGAGAGAGAGAGAGAAAGAGTGAGAGAAAGAGAGAGGACAGGGAGAAGGATCGGAGGAGAGAGGAAAGCAGGGAGAGGAAGGGAGGGGAGAGACAGAGAGAGAGACACACACAGTAGAGTTTCTCTTGAATTTTGTAGTGTTAGTGAATGCAAATATGAGTAGATGGGAATTTTTTTCTCTTTTTCTTGGCCTTCAAGAAGAATTATCATATCTTTTTTCTCCTGATCAATTCTTCCACTCAGAAATATGAAGGATTTCATGTGATTAGTGCTCTCCCAATCTACCTCTCAGCTATTAACATCAGAATATTTTTTAATGATGACCGTGACACTCTGGCTTAGTTTATCATGAAGTTTCCAAAAGCATATACAACTTCCAAATGAAGGATTATTTTCTGAGCATGTCTTAGAAAGACAAGAATATAAACTAGATGGCTTATAGTCTCCATCACATGTACAGGGACAACCCGGCTGTGAGGTACACACTATTATTTTCCTTATTTCACAAACACATACTTTGAGGGTCAATAAGGCTATATGTCTTGATCAAGGTCATAGAAATAGTGAATTGTAGAATCTAGTTTCAAATATAGGCCTAACTCTAAGCTCTACGTTATTAACCACTTTTTAAATATTTTTAAAAAGTAGCAGGTATCACAATTGGGAATTACATTCTTAACTTAAAATTTAGGTTTAAATCTTAAAACCATAGCAATGATTATGGCTGTCAAGAATGAAAATAAAAGGACAACAACCAAAACAATTGAAAATATTAAATTACATTGAGTTCTATGAAACACTTGTCCATGCTGCCTACATAAATCTACACTTTAAATATCGATATGTCCCTCAGCAATTCAACTCTTCCATATTTTTGTCCTGTTGCCAACCCATTAATTACAATAAATTCTACTTAAACATTTGGCTCACAATAATATTTCTCACCCTTAAAGATGTTGTTGGAAGTAAACTTAGTGACTTAGCTTCTTTTTAAAAGCAAACTGGGAAATTATGGACAGAAAATTCTATTTTTCTTTGTAAATTTCCCTGTAGCAAGTAGAGGCACTCTGATTTATTTTCTTAATCTCAGATTATGCTTCAAATTGAGATTTTTTTCTTCCAAAATTGCCACTGAGTGTCTAAAGACATGAAGATCTGTCTATAGACTTTAAGGATAAGAATCTAGTGGAAGAGACATGGCTTCCAAATTTAGTTTAAAACTTTTGCTTTCTAGCATCCCTCTTTCAGCCCATTCCCTATGTTAACTCCTTATTCAAAGAAGTCACAAAAACTAAATTTGGGGGTCTGTGTCTAAGAAGTCATGTGAGAGCAGATTTTATGCAAGAGCTTTGTCTTAGATAACTTGGCAGGGTTCTCTGTCTTTGCTTTCCTGTGCAACATACCTCATGTTGCCTGCAACACAACTGAGAAATAAGCAGGCAAAATTAATAAGACATGACAATTTATAAGACAGCAGAAAGCAGAGATAAATTAGTATCTGAAATATGCCAAATGTGTCAAGAGTTCACTGCCACAATCGACTATCAGATGAGGTAACTAAAAGCAAATGGGAGCAAGTTGTTTTTTTCTTAAATCTTGTGACATCACAGTTTCATTTTTCCATGACGTGTAGACCACGATTACTCCGTGTCTTTTGTATGCTCTGCCTTAATGCTGGCCTCTTAATGTAGGTCTTGGGGCTGTCTTTTCCACTTACACTTGCTTTGTTAGGACATTGGTTTAGCAGTCTTCTGAAGCTGTCCATTCATGGTTGTCTGGTAAAGGTGGAAGGGTCTAAAAGAGGGCCTAGTTGCAGAAATGCTGTTTATCCCATGGCGGACAGGAAACTGAGTGAATGGGGAAGAGCAGATCTAGTGGATATCCTACTAGGCCCTTTCTAGTGATCGTTTCTACCCAGGTCAAGTCCTAGTGGTCCGTTCCTCCACAAAAGCCCCAGCTCTTAACAGCACAGGAAATCAGTGGATTAACCCCATTGATTCCAAACATGAAGCTTTTGGGAGACAATCCAGATCCAAGCCATAGAAGGTAATCTTTTTCTCTGCCAAAGATTTACATATCATTTATATTCTAGTAATATAAGCTTTTCTATTCTATCTCTTGCTTGGTTCTGTCTTCTAAGTTTCAAATTCGTGTATACAACTCCTGACTTGATAGTTCAGCTTGACATCTCACAGGCATCTCAAAGTGGAGATGTTTGGAACTTGCTAATTCCCTTGAGTTAGCCCTCTTTGGTCTGTGCCACATTAATAAACGATGACTCCATCCACATTAGGAGTCATTCTTTATCTTAATTTCCTCCTTCAGATCAGTAATTGAAATTTTATTTCTGTTATAACACAGGTTTCTCTGGTGTGCTTTAGAGTCCATTGCCAAGCCATCCTGTTGCAGTCAAATTTCTGGTTCTTTGCAGCTCCTGGCTTACTAGCATCATCTGATTCCATCACCACTAGGGCATCATCTGAGTTTGGGACATAGAGCAGTGACAAAATAAACAGAATAACTTTAGAATTAATTTGAGTAAGAGACCACTGTGATGCCAAGACAAATGTTCTCATTAGTACCTAATGTTTGGATGATAAATTAGACTCATTAGCATTTTAATATTATTTAAAATTTAATGTTATGCTAATATTTGGGTGATGAATTCTTATAGTAAATGCATTTTGATGTCAAAAAGAATAGACTGCCTTGATAAGGGCTGTCATTAGGGCCCATAATTGTGATTTGCCAATCTGTCACAGGCCAAATGTTTAAGTTCCTCATTAGTGGTTTTTAGGCTGTTGTCTGTGTGTTTTCACTTTGGCTTTTCATCTTCCCAGTGTGGAACTTCAGGACAGGGTGGCTTTTACCTCATGACATTATTGCTGAACACAAGCGCTAAATAGATGGCAGGGGGCAGGAAGGATGGGTCAAGTGGTGGGTCAGAGCTTGGGGCTAAAGGGGATGTGGAAACCATTACATTTTAGGAGTTGCTCTCTGTGTTTCCTTCCCTTCTCCTACACTCCACATCCAGTTCATCAGTCAGCCTGGCAAAATAAAAGTCAAAATCCACTTAGTCCCCTCCACCCCACTAGTCATTGTTATTACCTGGGCCTTTGTAGTAGCTGTAGGATACCTGGGGTTCTATTCTTTCATTCTCTCTCAGCTTGAACTCAGTCTTTTCGCCACGATCAGTGTGAATACAAGCCAAGCTGCCCTTTTCTTTCTTAAACCTTTAGATGACTTCTCATTGGACTTACAGTGAAATCTAATGTTTTCGGGGTGTCTTGCCAAGGCATTGTGACCTGACTGCTTCTTCAGCCATCATTCGTCTTTGACTCTTTACATCCAGCATGTTTTCTTCAACACACGAGAGATTTTTGACATCATGGCTCGGGGCACACCATTCTCTCTGCCTAGTTCTGCACCTGCTTCCTGATTGTCTCTGGCCTGTGAATTCTTACTCATCCTCCAGGTGTAGGCATCAATGTTACATCCTTGGAGCAGCATGTCCTAAATTTAGTGATCTCAATTGTTATTCTTTCTTATTAAGTTCTTACTGAAACTGGTAACTCTATACTCATATATTTAATAAACTGTTTCCTCTGTCAGTGAGCTTCCCAGGGCAAGAACAGTACCCACTTGGTTATCATACCCACGTGGGTATCATAGATTTATTGGAATAAAACTGACATGTTTTTGTTGTAAACCTAAATTATTTCAGAGAAATCTTACTTTTAGGGATGCAAATTATTACTGGAAGAATTTATCATAAAAATTCTCAAAAAATACCCATTAACAGGTAGGGTTACAGGTAATATTCTCAGCTAAGATTTATAATAGACATGAAAGGATTCAATAATTTGTTATTAAAAATTTAATATGTTTTTTTAAGTCACGAAGAGTAATACTTGTATAACTCATCTTGAAAAAGCAGGGTTCTTGGAATGCATTCACGTGGGTTTTTAAAATCTCCTCCTGGGTGGAGGCATAGCTCAGCATTTAGAATGTTTGCTCAGTAAGTTAGAGACCCTGGGTTCAATTCCCATCACCACATAAGCCGAGTGTAATGGCACACACCTGTAATGCCAGCAGTTGGTAGGTTGATGCAGGAAGATTGCTGTAAGGTCAAGGCCAGCTTGGGCTACGTGCTGAGATCAGGATCAGTCAGAAAGACACCCTGTGTCAAAAAAAAGTCTCTTATTACCTGTTATTGAAATAACAGATACTTCGTCAAAAAGTGTTTCTCTGTTTCTGTTTAATTTTATAGAATAGTAATAAAAAAATCTATAGTCCCAGCTTCAGTTTCAACTCAGAAATTAAGTGAGCCAGTGTCAAGTAATAGTCTGAAGTTTGAAACAGGGAATGGGAATGCTGCTTCCCTCCCTTTTCTCAAGCGAGGCTTCCGTGCCTCCATCTTTTATCTAGACTCCCGTGGTTTTTAACGTTACCAGGGTTGACGTGGTCCAGGGAGGAAGGAGAAAAAGGAGAGATGAGAGGGACACAGCATTCTTACTGGGTGGACTTTACCAGATGTTTGTACACTACTGGGCGGGGGCAGGGTAGGTGTTCAATACTGACTGACTCTCACTCACCTCTTCTAGCGATTCCTTTTGAAAACTCTTGGTTTGTTGCCCTTGCTCAGCCTTTGTTTTCTAGAGGTTCACTTGACACAGATTATAATAATGAGGGTTTTCCAGAGAAAGAGAACCAAGAGGATACACTCACCTACACCTACATGTTATTTTAAGAAGACATAGTGTACCAGATTGTGTTGTGGGGGCCAGCAAATCTAAAACTTATACAGTAAGGTGGGAAGATAAACATCAAGGAAGAAGTCAATCTTGTCCTTGAAATTACAAGGCTGGAAGTTCGGGTGTCTATTTTGTAGTGTTGAGGTCAATTTTTTTCTTCTTTGAGAAATCTCAGTTTTTGCTCTTTAGTCCAGTGGTCCTTAACTATTATGACACTGGGACCAGTTTAGTTGAAGACCATTCTCCCAAGAATTGGGGGTAGATGGGCAGAGGGGAGAAGGTTGTACTTGTCAGGTAGCAGGTTGATGAAAGATATCTTTGAAATGGCCAGCAGCAGCAGGAGGTGAGCACTGAGCAAAGCCCTGTCTCTGGTGAGATCAGCCGTGGCATTAGAACCTTCTAGGAGCATGCTAAAAGGAGGAAGACCTGGGCTGGCTGCTCACCTCCTGCTCTCTGCTCACCTCCTCTCCACTTACCTGTCCCTGTGGCCCCGTGTTCCCAATGCCATGGACCCGTATTGGTCTGTAGCCTGGGGGTTGGGGACTTATGCTTTAAACCTTCAACTCATTGGATGAAGCTAACTCACATTATGAAATATAATCTGCTTTTCCCATAGTCTACTGATTTGTCCTAATCATGTCTGAAAAAATAATTTTACAGTTCCATGAAGATAAAATTCTTGATCATAACAACTGGATGTCATCGTCTAGCCAAATTGAAACTAAAACAAACACAGATAAAAATAGAATGGCATCAGTTGTTATTTTAAGAGCTATATCTAATCTAAAAATCAATAATATTGCATCCTTTGTCCCACCCCATGTTAGACTTTCAAATTATCCAGTTTCACAAATCTTCAAGCGAGGTAGCCAACTTCTGGAGCAGGTGTAGGTCACTGAGGATAGTCACAGCTGTCATGGTGACTGGTTGGCCGTTTGACTGACAAACATTGAGTCTAAGTGAAAAATGGCAGCTGAAATCTGGGAATCTTCAGTAAGGCTAGCTGTGTTAATCACAGCTTAGTGGGATTTAAGGTGACTGAGAATACTAGTAATGGGTTCAGACCACTCTTTCCTCTCTAATCTTCAAGAAAAACAGAGTGGCTAGAGTGGTGAGATTGAGAGAGTGGTGGGGTGGATAACAGGTGCACTGCATTTTCTCTGTCAGAGTAGGCCAGAGTACAGCCACGAGGTAACCCTAGGGTTGGTGGGAGGACATTGAGGCAGACTGTCCTAGTCCCTTCTTAGGTGGGGGGAATGATGGGAAGCAAAGGAAGTCAGGGGAGAGGCATGACAACCCCCATCCTGCTGATGGGGGAAGGAAGAGGAGCAACCACGTGCTTCTTACCTGTTTCATGCACTCCTAACCACTTTGCTATACTACTTATAATCATGAGGTAGGGAGGACATTTCTTTTAGGGACTAAAAAATTAAGTCTTGGTGCATGGCTCCTGATAGGTTAAACTAATCAGATAAAGTCTAGAGAAATTGATAAAACTTGAAAAACTCTTTCAGTTATCAGTTTCTCAAGTGATCTAGTTACTATCAGATTTTATCTTCATCAACGTAGAAAACCAAGTCCAAAGCATTTTACACCTGCCCATCTTCCCTACTGTTCAAATGATTGAGCAAGCGAAGTAAGTTAAACTTTTTTTCCTCCTGCTGGTTTCTCACAAATTGCTCCTGGCATCAATGTTTTGATAAAGGTTCTATTGCATTATTAGATTTTAATTATATTATTATAATATATTGCAGATTGCTCTGGTGAATATCATGATGAGATACGGTTAACAGGGTCCATGCAAAGTGGATAAAATGCTCTCCAAACACCAGGAGTTGAGAACGACTGCCATATAGGATGAAGGTGACCATTAGGTCACATAAGATTATACATGTGAAAGAAATTTGTAGTGCCTAGCATGTGCTAGCCATTCAAGTAATGTTGGCTGTACGTGAATCATTATAGGCCATGGTTATAACTAAGGTAGAGGGGATACAGGACACACAATGCTTAGTGGTAAATGCTTGTAACTATATCATGGGATTAGTAAGGGCTTTTATCAGAGGACTTTACTCTTTAAGGCCTATAGTTGAGGTCCAATATACTATGTCTTGCCTTGACATTAGGTAAATCAGTAGTGAGGGAACTTGAATGTTCTAAGTAACTCCAAGTTTTCTTCCTCTGCTGGTGAGCATAAGGCCCCCCAAACCAAAAACCTCTCCTAACCAAATGGGCCAGGGGCATTTCCTGCTGACCCCTGAGTAGGAGGTTCAGTTCTTGAGCCTGTAGATTTCTTCAGATAAGCCAATCATAACCTCATGTTGGAAATAGAGCAAGTAACGCATCCTTTTGATACCAAGAAGCCAGCCTCCTACATCCAGAGCTGTTCACTCTGTTCTGAGGGCCTGTGAGGCAGAAATATCCTCCTCCCCTACTGGGAAAAAAGGTGGCTAAAAACCCTGTGGTTTCAAATCTGTCCAGCATCAGGTGCTGTGTGTTTGGCCAGCCCCATAATTCTACGGAGGGAATCCTTTACACAACAAAGTGAAAAAAGGAACTGTCAAACTTCCTAGAGGAAACTGAACCAAATGAGTCCCCACTGAGTTCTGGAGATTGTTACTTCTCACACTGTATTGTGGAAACCAACTGCCTGGGGATCTTGTTAAAATGCCTCTTGTGACTCAGTAGGTCTGAGCCTGAGTAGGTGGAGCCTGAGATTCTGCATTCCTAATGAGCTCTCAGATAACACAGCTCCTCCTCAGACCACATATGGATAACCGGGCCCTAAGGGACAGAGTTGAGGCTGGGCAGGACTGAAGCACCCACAGTCACTCACCAGTGATGTTCCAGTCATCCAACCATTTTGCGTCTTGCAGAACAATGGATGGGCACTCTTCAGGAACTGAAATATTCAGGCTTAGGGAGAAGAAACTGAGAAGAATGTACGGAAGGTGCTTAGGCAGAAAACTACGCTGGTACCAGAAGAAAATGCTTAGAAGCAGGGGAGAAAAGGTACTTAATCTCTACCCTGTTCTAGCCTGTACTGATGAAAGAGTATTACTAGCTTAAAAAGGTCACAATCTCCATGAAGTTCATCACTGGACTTCTTAGGATTGCAGGATTTTGTTTATTTTTTAGGTTTTTAAAAAAGATTATTTGGTAAGGTTCATTGAGGATTTGTTGCAAAGTGCTCTAAAAACAAGCAAAACAGATACTTTTCATTGGAAAGAAAAGAACAGCACAAAGAGAAGGGCTGAATGAAATCAAATCATGTTTTCTCCAGGAAGCCTGACCTCAGTAAAAATCTGAAGGTTGAGGCCCAAGGAGTCTTTCTGCTCCCAGGAGACAGAGCATATTAGATTGGTCTTATGCCTAGCAGTCAGGCCTTGATGCTAATTTCTTTTGAACTTCTCATGTGATTCTTGTCAGCCTGGACCTCATTTGTTAAACTTGCTTTAATTATGTGCATAATGGCTCATTATTTTTTATAAAGGAAGCAGCAAAGGAAACAATTATGCAAATGAATGAGGCTTGTTGTTCACTGAGGAGTTGTGGGCTAATTGAACAATGGTACAGAGCACCACTGCCAAAACAGTGCTGCCCAAAAGAATCCCACCAAATCCTATTTCAAATTAGGCACATCAGAACTACAAGATAAAGCAAAGAACAAAGACAAAATGGCGGTTGAACTCAGCTGAGGCCAGGGTTCCTGCTTGGTAAGGCTGAAGCTTATCTCAATTGGCCAGGGACAGACTTCTCCAAGCCACATTCCCTGTTTTGTTTGTCCTTTGGTTGTGTGTTTGAACCTGGTAGTCTTTCCCCTATCCTCCTCGGTTACTCATTCACTTATCCGTTCATTTTGTCTGTTTTGATTCCATGTAGCTAAAATCTCACTCCTCCAGTAACCTGGCTCCTCCTTGCATTAGCCAGAGCTGCCTCCTCTCACTCAGTTCATTTATCACACATGGCCATCTTCAGCTTGGTCTTTTGCTTACAGTGGATCCCATTCCCAGTTACTCTGTGGTTCCTAGTTCTGATTTATTAGAAGAGATGTCATGTGCTTCCTGTCTTATTGCTGTATTTTTCCCTAAGGTCATGTATGTCTGAAGTTCAATGATGTTGTAAAATGAGCTAAGTCAACTTGGTCATTTACAGTGATTGTATCTTCTCCAGAACTCATTCTCAGCAGGATTGTTACACTGGAAGCAAATAGAGCTGAACAACACATATCATGAACTGGGTACAAAAGCTAAACTGTCCCATAGCCTGTTCTGTTAGTTCAGAGAAGTTCTAGGTCTCTGTCTTCTACATACTTAGATAAGTCATTAATTAGAGGGTTCATTTGGGGCAAATGCCAAAATATTCTGGCAGTAAGATTCAACTAGATTTCTAGTCATCATCAAATATTGCTTAAGTGATAAGATTTAAGGAAACAGCAAGGCTTAGGGTAATTTCAAAAGATAATTTTTATGCAAAGATGAGTATGCCTAATAAGTTTTCATGCCTGATGGGTGGAAGGCGATTTATTTGGTCAAAGAAAAATGATCTAGGATTTCAATTGTGTTAAGTAACAAATCTTCTATTGGTCAGATATTAAAGTAACTATATTAAAGTAGCTGCATGGGCTTAGGGTAACCACTTTGGAGTATGGATTTTGATGAGTCTTTCAAATGATAACTGACTGCTCCATGGAATGTATATTTCTGATTAGGGTAGTTCAAATGTGAATCTCCTTCTAGGATACAAATTTAAGTGCCCACCTATATATCACATAGTCTATGAAGTAATTTAAAATAAATTGTAGACAATATATAATGGTCAAGATTACAGATTAGTATCTGCTTTGCTTACTAAAATATAAGCTCTTGGCTAGGGAGGAGAATTATTTACATTATGTAAAAAGTGTCTACAGTTCCAAGATGACCAAGAAATTTTTTTAGGAGAAACAGAGATCATCTGCCATCTTCCCACCTTTACTTCTTAATTTTCTTGTATCACTTGAGTCGAGGAGCATAACAGTCACGTGGACTCCGTGGGTACCTGCATTGGTCACAACACCCAAGCATGTGACCTTCAGAGAATGATGGCTCCTGTTTCATTTCTACCATCTCAATCCATGTGAGTACCCCTTTTGACTAACTCTGACTCTATGTAATATGTAGACATAAGGATTTGGAGAAATGTTTAAGCCTTACAAGGCTGACAGGACAAACCACCATGCCAATATTATCTATTTTATAATTAGTTACTTTTGGCTTTGATTACATCTACTTTTTCCTCTCAAGGAATCCCAGAGATTAAATTAACTATGATTCTAAATGTATGAACTAATACAAAACTGGGTTCTAAAGAAGTTAATCTCCCTGCCTCACACTTGAAATATAGTCTCAGATAATAGAAGGATTTATAATCATATGTTGGTTTCCTTAAAAATGGAAGAGACTTTGTTAAATATGATCTGAGTTGAAAGTTCAAATATACTTTAGTACTTACCATATTCCGATGCTTTCCAGTTTACCCCTTTGTTTGCACATTGTCTCCTTTCACTAAAATTTAAATTCCATGAAAATATAAACATTATCTTTTTGACCTATCTTTTTTGAACCCCATGGGGCTCTGGGATGAGAGAGTCCCATTTAAATCTGGCCATCTCCAGCATGCGCATTTGCTTGTCTGGGGCACCTGGCTGAAGACTGCCACAACAATTACTGTCTCCAATTTGAGGAGAAATTAACCGTGAAGGCTCTTGGGTGCTCAAAGTTAAGTCCTTAAGGTTTTGTTACTACAGTTTGCTTCCCTTCTGGAGGTTTCTAGTGCAACTGTGACACTGCTTCTTACTTCAGGGTGACAGGGTAGCTTAAGTGCATCGGTCAGCTCACTAGTCAAGGGACAAGAAGAGAGAGTGGAACAAAGTGGGGCACTGCTTTCAAAGAGTTTGAAGTCTAGTGTACCTGGGATGAGGGGGAGACATGAATTCTAACTACGGACTCTGGGAAAAAAAAAAGGTTAATTGTTGGGGGAGAGAGGCAGAAATCTCTGGAAGTAAACTTCTGCGACATCTTCAGTTGTCAGCCTGGTAAGATTTAATTAAGCAAACAAAGTAGGCAAGGTGTTTGTCCCAGAAAAAGAAATTTAAGGGAACGTGACTGTTTAACCGATCTTTAACATTCTGGGCTGAAGAGTATGAGAAGCTTAGTTCTTATTTTAAGAAACCACAACAAGCAAAATAGAATGCATTTGGATTACAAAAAAGGTAAATTGTTAAGGGGCTGAAGGTTCTTTTTAGCATCTCCATCCATCCTTGGGGCTTTTGCCCTTGAGATCTCAGTGACCTTATGCTGTCCATGGTCACTGCTGTCCCTCAGTGCCGTGCTGCGACTCAGCAGGACTCTCCTCCACCTGTTGAACTGTATTGCATGTCTTAGTCTGTTTGGCTTGTATAGCAAAATACCATAGGCTGGGAGACCTATGAACAATAAAAGTTTATTTCCTACAAATATGAAGGATGAGAAATCCAAGTTCAAGGTATTGGTAAACTTAGTTTCTGATGAAGGCCTGCTTTACTCTAATGTGGCAATTTCTAATATATATATATATATATATATATATATATATATATATATATATATATATATTCATTTTGTGACAGGGTCTTGCTCTATAGTCCAGGCTTGTCCTGAACTCACTGTGTAGCCCAGGCTGGCTTAAAACTCACAGAGATCTAAGCCTCTGCAGTGCTGGGATTACAGGCATGTGCCACCATGTACAGTTTATGTGGTGCTGGGAAATTGAACCTAGGACCTTGGATTTGCTAGGCAAATGCTCTAACTACTGTGCTATTCCTTCAGCCTCCATGTTTTCACATAGTAGAAGACACCAAGGCTCTCTCTGGGACTTCTTTTATAAGGGCACTAATTCAATTCCTATGGATTCTCTTCCTATGACCTTGTCCTGGGTATGGTAGCTCAGGCCTCTAAACTCAACACTGGGAAGCTGAAGTAGGAGGATCACAAGGTTTAGTTTAGCCTAGTGAAATCCTGTCTCAAAATAATAATAATAATAATAATAATAATAATAATAATAATAATACTGGGTATAGATCCGTGCGATCAATCCCCAGTATGGGGGAAAAGAAAGCTCCAACTCCTCATGGAAGGAAATTTAACTCACAAATTTTGTGGGAACACAAATATTCAGATCATAGCACATATATCATCTTATTCTTTGATTCCTGTTGCTTATTAGACTCCTATTTTATTCAGACACTCACTGTTATTATTTGAATGCCTTTCATTTGTAGAGATCCTTAACGTTTGCTAAGTGCTTTTAATTATATCATGCATTTGATCAGCTGATTAGGGTGGGTTAATATCTTAATGAGTACATGTAGGCAACATATTGACATTTTAACCACTGGAATTAGTATCATACTGTCCCAAGTATTTCAGAGTTTTGCGAAATGTTTCCACGTTTGTTACTCAAGGGTTCTGAAAATGCGAGATATCTGAGATATCTTCGGTGGAGGCCTTTGTGCACCATACTGCTGGAACCCAGGGAGTGTCACTGACTTTGTGGCCACCCAGGTAACAGCTGGCAGCTGTGCAGGGCACCACCTGTGAGCAGCAACACACAGATACTCTGTTCGGCTCTGGTGCCTCTGCGCAAAAGGGCTTCAGTCTCCTACACAGTGTGACCAGGAGGACACTGGGAGAATACAACCCCAATCCTTACACTTCCAGGATGAAATGACCAAAAACTCCACAATGCCCTTCTTCCCTGGCCCAGAGACAATCATTAAGTGATGCTTAGCAGAGACGCTTTGATGCTCAGAGTGAGAGTAAGATTACAGTAGAGGTCAGATACGAAACCACCTGAAGCGCAACATTTTGTTGTTGTTAACACACAATTCCTTCTCCTAGGTCATTGTCATTCACAGCACAGCTACATGCTCATGTTGCCAAGGTCATATCTAGAGACTGTTACATTTTTCAGTTTTCCTGATGTATTCTGAAAATATTCTGGCTTTACACATGGGTCTGAGCACTGGCGACCCAGACCTCTTCTCACCAGTCTCTCTCACCAATATGGCATTCTGAACACTCTGTGGCTTTTCTGCTCTAAACTCACAGCAACGCTTCTGATTTATAGGCCTAGATCTGAAAGGACTCCAATTTTTGTCCCGTTGGTTTGTGAATGGGAAGTGTGACAATTTTACACAGGAAAGCGATGACCAATATTTTCTACATATGTCTCACATATTTGCAATGGAATACCAATTATAGAGAAATTCCATTCCATTCCTAACATGTTCTAAAAGTGTTACTGAGTCAAAGAACTGTGTGGGTAAGCTGTTCCATTCATCTCCATCACCGTGGTGGTATTTGTTTGAATTTCAAAAAGTTCACTGTTGCTGGTCCACATACAGACAGATTTCATCCCAGGCTACCTAGGGAATGGGAATAAAGGTCAGAAGCAAGTCTCCTTTAAACATTTAGCTGTTTTCTCTTCCCATGCCTCTTGTTCTCCAGAACAGGAATTCAGAGAGGAATTTCTTCAGGCCTTTGGCTGAGACATTGAGACTCATAGCCGTCACATAGTCCATTTTCGCAGCACTTACCAACACTTACCAACCACCCACACTTACCAACTTGAGAAAACGCTGAAGGATCACCTTAGCAGCAGAGCTCCTTGGAGGACCGGCTGAGCTCTTCTCTGCAACTGTGCTGTGGTTCTAATTCACCCTCTGTCCACTTCTGCCTCCTTCTCACGTTCACAGGTGTTAATTTCCCAGCCAAGAGATTTGTCTTGGGCACAAATCTCTATTTGGGACTATCATTCTCAGAAATCTGACTGGTAACCAATTTGTGCCAGTTTAGATCCCACTAGAAATATATGAAATTTCTTTGAGGAATACTTGGCATTAGTTTCCTTGATATGTGTGTGTGTGTCTGTGTGTGTCTGTGTGTGTGTGTGTGTGTGTGTGTGAGAGAGAGAGAGAGAGAGAGAGAGAGAGAGAGAGAGATGTGTATATATATTATATATTATGTTACATTTTGGGGGGTTGAATAAATATTAGCTTTCTTTTTTTTTTACATTTTAAGATAAGGTCTTGCTAAGTTTCTCAGTCTGAATTCAGACTTGTGATCTTGTGATCCTCCTGCTTCAGTATCTTATAGTGTGGAATTACAGGCATGTGCACCACACATAACTGAAAATAAAATCATGTCTGTTTATTAGTTTTACTTTTTCTTTTGTGAAATGTTTATAGGTAGGAAGATTTTTTTTTTATCCAGACTAATGACTAGTTCCTTTCTACTTTTTCTACATCTCTCATATGGTATTTTGAACTGTACTGGCCTTGTTTACTGTCAGTGTTTACAATAGCATTCTGTTCTCCAATCTTCTGAATTCCTAGAAGGGTCAGTTAATGAAATTGGACAAAATATTGGGTTGGAAATACGCTTAATATAAATAGGCTTTTTATTAATAGGTTATAACGTATGTCATGACTCCTCTTCGTTTGTTTAAGCTTTTCAAGTTTGTGACCTCAACTTTGCCAAGGCTGGGTGATTTTATGTGGATGTAGACTGCATATTTCAGGACTAAATGTGCAAACACAGCTTTTAGCATCATGGCCCTGAAGTGAGATCCTCTTCAACTGATAAAAACTGACAAAAATTTCAGCTTTTATTTGACTTCTTAGAAAAGATTAGAAAGACTTAAGGCTATTTGGAAGCTTTTCAAAAGTCAGAAGCACTTTAATATCACTCCAAACTACTTACTGACATTTTAAAACTTGATTATGCAAAGACCATCACTGGGACATAGAATTACTTACTGCCCAATAAATAAATAAATAAATAACTCAACTGAGACCTGGAATCTTTTTCCATTTCTGAAAAAACTGATGTTAGTGTAATTAGTTAGTAGGGCTAGAATCTCCTTTTTGGGCAAAGATCTCACATGTGATTTATGATATTTTTGGAAGGAGGCACCACCTGATTTAAGATAGTTTAACTGGAAAAGTTCAATCTTACAAAAGTTTATTATGTGCAGGATTTTAATTATAATGAACAAACTTTGCATTTGTGATTGTCTCAGTTGCTTTTAAAAGGAAGTCAGCACAAATTACTGGTAAAGCCTATGTGATGTGCTGTTTTGAGAAGTGCGGAAAAAAAAAAACTGATACACAGATTTATGACTGGCTAGATGCTCCTGAACAAAGGCGTTATTTTTGCAAAGTTATCAATTGCCTTTTTAAAAACTCTTACAAAACAGAGCTGGGGACAATAAGGTGGGAAGTAGAATAAGGGATAGTTTGATCCTTCAGAGAGAGATGGTAGCCAGGCTCTCAGATTTCCAGGGAAGAGAAAAGGGCAGATGAAGCAGGGGATTGTTTCTCCAATCAGCAGAAGTCTTCAAAGGTTAAGGCTAACGTGTTCCAGATGGATGTTTAATGGTTTTATAAAAAGAACAGGAGATTGCTGTAAGAGAAGTCACCTTTGAAACTTTTCCCTTGGAATGTTAATTGTCACTCACTATCTTATCAGTGGAAAATTTTGCCCAAATATTGAACATGTTCAGATCTTCAGAGCAGTGAAAACTGCTGAGTCTGACTACCAGGAATACTAGGAAAAACACAGTCAATCCACTAGACTCACGAAACAGTTAGCTAAGATCCACACCCCCATTCCAAATGTATCCAAATGTAGATTTACATTATGTGTTTTATTTTACATATTAAATATAAATTTGCCAAAATGTGTATTAGTGGCTTTTTCACTTATTTGGCATCTTAACTAGGCAAAAATGGTTTTACATGAATGAAACCCTATGAAATCTCAACTCTTTAACTATAACCCAGAAACATTACAGCAAGTCACGTGTCAACAATATCTGTCTATTTTTAGTTTCGCATTCCTCTTGAGTACAGAGAAGATACCAGGATTAATGTTTACCCAGCACTGTGCATAAAAGATCTTTAGTCTTTGTAAGTGGCGTTGCTGACTGAGTGTTATCATCTACATATTTTAAGGGAGGACTCTGAGGCCCAGAGAGATTGAGTAATGTGCCCAAAGTCATTAAAGCAAGTGATTGGCAGAGCTGAGACTTAACGGCAAGTTTATTTTCTCATGTGGCGTGGCCAATAGTCTATCAACAAGAAGGTAAAGACATGACAGCAAATCAGTAATTCGAAAATAAGTAACGTGGCTCTTGTCTTCATCCTAAGGTTGGCCGCACCCATTCCTGGGCAGTGTCGATGACACGAGACGTAGGTGAGGAAAGGGAGAAGGCCTGCGCTTTGGAAATTGTGATAGCCAGTGTCCAAATTCAAACCCTTTGGCTCAGATCCTGGACTCACCCCCAGCCGAATACTAACCTCAGGCAAGTCACAGATACTTCCTCACCGTCCTTTCTCAGTTTCTGCACGTAAAATGTGGATAATAACTATCTTTAGGGCGGTTGTGAGGATGAATCTGATGCCAGTAAAACTCTTCAGTCTGACACATAACAAATGCTCCATGAATGCTATTTTTATCGATAAGTCAAACATACTCTTTCACAGTCAACTTAGGTAAGACTCAGTTTCTTTATCTCTTAAGTGGGGGAAAACCATTTATCTTATGTGGCTTATTTATTTAGCAAAAACACAATATTAAGAGCTGGGGATGTAGCTCAGTAGCAGAGCATTTGCTTAGCAATCCCCAGTGCTGCAAGGAAAAAGAAAAAAAATGCATTTGTTGTCTTTGCTCTGGGATAGATCCTGATTTATATGTTTTGTAGGCATTAGCTCATTTAATTCGGAGTAGCCTTATAAGGTAAGTGCCCTTCTGATCCTGTTTTGTACATGAAGAAATTTAGGAACTGAGAACCTAGAGGTCACACATCTGAAAATGAACTGGGGCAAGATTCAAACCCAGACCCCAGACATAGGAGCACTAGATCCTAAGTACATAATGACTACACCATGCAACAGATTCAGTAAAATATTGCGAAGAATCTGCCTAGTTCCTGACACACAGAAGCTTAGAATGTGTCCTCTCTTTTTTTCCATCTTCTCAATAAATTTTTTTTGATGTCCTCATGGAATTCAAAATGATACGAGTTTGTTAGCTGGCTTGCAGGCGTCTCTAAAATATCTAGCTTTGTAATAGAGTAGCAACCCTGTCTTTGAGGACACCCAGGAATATGCGAACCCTCCTCTCTCTGATTAGGTCTGTCTTGGGTCATCTTCCCCGATGACACCTTACAGTTGCAGGTAGCAACACATCAACGCACACCCACGTGTGCGCAGTGATAACGTGTAGAGCAGCTGTCAGTGATGACAGTTGGAAGCAGAACACCTGGAGAGCAGACCTAACCTTTCTAACGAAGAAAGACAAGGAACAGAAGCAGGACAGCCAATTGCATCTGAGAACAGTGTTCACCTCCCCAAGCTACTGTTCAGGGCTTTTTAATATTAACACTGTTGAATTTCAGGAGAGACTTGTGTGTAGAACTTTCCTGAGCAAGCCCACCTGTGGTATTTCATACACGTGGAATTTATGGTGTCCTTGACTCTCAGACTCTACATGCTAGTGACTAGGCCATACAAACAATTAGAAACATACGTTGCCACATTTTTCTGTCCTAGAAGAAGAGGAGGTGTCATCTCCTGCCCGAGAATTGGGCTCTGTGAAGGGTTTAAGGCTAAACGTTGGAGGGCTGCTGGAGGGCTGCGTCTTGCCTTGACATGCAAAATCAGAGATGGGGGTGAGGGGGCAGCATTCCGTCTACCTGCCCTCTGCTACACAGGCAGGCTCTCAGGCCCAACCCAGATCTGTGAATCCAAATTTGCATTTCAGCAAGAGCCTAGTGATTTGCATGTGAACTTAAAGTTGAGGGACAGTGCCATTTGAGAGACAATGTGGTCTTTGGCGTAGAAGGATCAAGGGCTGAAATCCAAATTCTGCCTCCTGCTAGCTGAGTAGCCCTGGGACAGTCACTTGACTTTTCTGATCTTCAGTTTCCCGCCTTTGGAAACGACCTTTGCACAACTCTGACGGTGTAAGCTCACAACAAGCACTCACCAAATGTCACTCCTCGCTCGTCTCCTCTTCAACCTCTCATTGGAGACCAAGGTCAGACAAATCAAGTTAACTCTTTACATATCATTAGAAAATTGTTATTAGTGGACAGCACGGCAGGATGAAGATGATTAGTCTTGCTCTCTCTCTGCAGCTAAAAGCGTAACGCGCAATACGTTTCAATGACACCATCACTGGGTATGTGGTAAACAGGGGCAGAGAGGTAGGTCTGAGTGAGATCAGGGTTGGAAAAACCCACTACTCTTAATTCAAAGACGACAGTCGGAAGCAACAAGTTAAAATTTCAGGATGACAACTGGAGCTGATGGCACAAGACCTACGCAGGAAGAGCCCGGAGAGCAAGTGCATGTAACTAGGCAGACTGGAGACGTGAGAATCAAAGACGAAGGGGATCAACAGACTCTCAAGGTGCTTTGGCTGTAGCCCCTTAGTGCTCCAGTGTGTCCTGCACATGGAGTGATTACGCTTTTTGTTTTATTAGCTGAAGAACCACCTGCCCGCCCCCGGGGAGGTCCTGCGAAGCTGGCAAAAGGGTTTACTCGAATTCTGGTGGATGAAACAGTGAACCTGACTAATCAAAGACAGACATAAAATGCAGCCTGTCCACTGCCTTTGAAAGAGAAGAGACTTTGGAGGAAAACAGCCAGTTTAAGCAGGGAACCCTTACAGGGAACACAGAAAGGCTTCGAATACCCCGTCTCAGCATAGGGCTGCTGGCTGATTTCCAGAAACGGATTTTCAGGAGGGGGATGAGATGACTTCTCAAACAGCCCCTGAGCCTCAGGACCAGAGATTAATTGCCACGGGGGATTACTCATCATATAAAAGTTAAGTGCATTTCATTTCACTGCACATCCGCTCCAGAGCTGCTCATCAGCAGTTCAGCAAAGTCATCTGCAGATAGGAATTTCCTCATGGGAGGGAAATGATGTTGGGATCAGCGGGATGTGGTAGTGGGGTGTGGAAAGGTCTCTGGCACTTCTAAGTTGACAGTGAATAAATTAAGGAAAATCCTGCTCCTGCTCTCCTCCCACTCCTCCTAGCAGGTCTTCTACTCCTTTTGTGAAGATCAGCTTTGGCTTTCTGAGGGGCCCACACGCAGAGACGGGGCATTGGGGAAGTTGGTGGGCATCTAGGGATAATGGGAATCCATTCTGTTTCCTCTGTACATGTTTTTTTTCTTTTCGTGAAGAGGGATCAGGAAGTCAGGGAGGGGAGAGAATATTGGCATACCATGTGACCATGTCCGCTAGTCTAGCTCTTTTTTGTCGTGTGTGTGTGTGTGTGTGTGTTTAACATGGTAGAATTGTTATCCAACTTAGTGCTTCCTTTTCTAGTCCTCAGGTTTTATTTGTGTTTTGACAGTAGGTTACAGCCACCCTGCCCCAGAAAAGCTGGCGCTGGGAGAGATGCTGACTCGAGACAAAAGGGACTGTCGTGGTTAGTAGAAAAAGATAAAAAAAATATGGTCACATGATTAAGGCAAAAATCCTTTCTCACACACACATGCACACACACTGATCATTACTTTTTCTTTCCTCTCTCTTTCCTCTTGAGAATACAATAAAACAAATCAAAGTGGTTAGCTACAATTTGGTAATGAAGATTCATCTGAACTAGGGAAGAAACGAATATTTCCAGAGATGCAGGGATGGATGGGCGTCTTTAGGGGAAAGCCGGGTTTATCCCGAGCCCTGTAAGGGCTGTTAGGGCACAGCAGGGGCACTCTGCTGCTATTACTGACTTTTGGGAGGGAAGTTCTAAAGTGGGGTATGAAGGCTGGACTGTGGTGGTTTGCTTTTGTTCATTCCGCATGATTACCACTCTTTTCTAAAATATCCTTGGTGATTCAGATGAAAAGTAAGAAATAATGTTTCCTTTTTCATTTTCCCTTTTCTGTGTAGTTCTGGTTGGATCTCATCTATGAGAGGTTCTCAGACAAGACAAAGACAGGACGGAAGAAGGCAAGACTGCTCTGCAGGATGCATTCTTGTCAGGTGTGTGGGCGGCTGTGGCTTCTAGTGAATTCTTGAGAAATGTTTGCCTTGCTGTTATAGCCTGAGATGGTAAGTTTCCCAGAAATGCTTGAGGTTGAGCTGTAACCTGTTGCCGGCTTCCTTTACCTTTCTTCCTCTGCATTTTCAGTTTGTGGCCTACCTGAAATCCTTAACTCTGTATTATAATTTTACCATATATCCCAGGAGCACACAAGCAATGCTCATGTGTGTGTGTCTAGATGGATCTCCACCCCGGAGCTGAAAGGCCTGGCACTGGCGCTGAAGGAAACATTTGCCTCTCACACCTGCTCACGCCTGACCTATGACTAACCTGAGATTTTTCGTATGCTGCTCAGCAGACTGTTGTAGTGAATTCCGTGCAACTCCTGAGGGAAAAATACTTAAGAGAACAAGACAGGGGTCTGGACTGTGTTGTTACGGCTACTCTGTGGATCCGGTGAAGGGTTGGCCCGCTTGGAGATAACCCGATGTTGAACACTGGCGGTGGAAGTGGCAGCGCTATTCTTTGGATACGACTGTCCCTTTGTGTCAGTCAGTTTTTTTCAGTCACAATAGTGAAATGCCTGGGGTAACCACCTCATAGAGAGAGAGGTTTATTTTGGCTCACAGTTTCAGAAATTCTTGATGATAATCAATTGGTCCTATTGCTTTGGGTCTGTGGCAGGGCAGCACACCGCAGGAGAAATGTATAACAAGGTAACGCAGTTCACTTGATGGCAGGGCTTGAAAGAGAAAAAGGCGGTGCCTGGGCCTCTTAATCCCTTTCAAGGTCACGTCCTTTCTGACTACAATACCTCTCTCTTCAAGTTTCTATCATCTCCTGATGGCGCCACCTGGGAGCCAATCCTTAAGGTGGCCCTTCGGAGGATAGTTTAGACCCGCCCCTCAGCTTTAGATGTGGTTTGTCCTCATCATCACAAGCTCATACTGAAATCAAGTCCCCAGTGCAAGGCACAGGGCACTGAAGGCAAATCTGTCTATAGTGCTTAGAGGCTGAGCCTTTGGGAGGCACTTGGGATTAGGTACGGTCATCAGGGGAGAGCTACTATGGTGAACATACTGGTCACTTTATAAAAAAAAATCACAGAAATGAGGTGTGCAGGAATGTATGCACGTGCATGTGTACACACACAGGCTTTCTTTCTTTCTGATCATGGGACGCCTTGTCTCATTCAGACACTGCCAGCACAAAGGTCATCACCAGATGCAGCCTCTGACCTTCTATCTCCAGAACTGTGAGCCAAAACAAACCTTTCTTTGTAAAGCACCTGGTCTGTGGTGACTTTAGCGAATTCAGGGCTGCTCAGTCTGTCCAGTCATCAGTTCTGGGATCCTGCTGTTTTGAAAAAAATCTCAAACCACTGCCCTGATACCACTATACACAGTGCTCTACCACAGCGGTGCCTGCTTGTGGATGCCCTTAGAGTGGCCACTCCAGAACCTTTCAAGAAGGACCCTGCATGTTCATTGGTTACCCACCTTGTTTGGCACTTTCCCGAATACACTATGGGAATATTAATAGTGATGTTAAGCCATGTACAGTGCTTCGAACAGTATCTGGCTCATAGTAAGTGCTATGTGAGAATAAGCTATCATTGTTACTGTCCCACAGAACACAAATTGGCCCAATGATGGCGACTCAGGACAAAAGCTGGGAGCAGTTCTAGGGGCAGCACCCCTAGTTCAGGTTGCTGTGAATTCACAGCTGATTCTTGTGAAGAGCAGAGGCTGCAGTGGGAACTATGAGAGCTTTTCACTAAAATTTCATGAGACTGCAGGGCCCCGTACTCATGTCCTAACAGGACTGGTGGGAAAGTGGTCTCCCTCTTGGCACACAGTAGAGCCTGGCAGGTTGCAGGAGTCAGCAGGATGGGGACAGTGTCTGCCAGGGAGCATGTGCTGGGGAGCTGACCAGGCCTGCACTTGACTGCATGCCAGACACCCTTGAGACTGCCCAAAATAGCTGGGGAGGCCTTCTAAGGGGCTGAGAGTCCCTTGTTATGTGGAGATGAGAAAGTCTTAAAATCTTGCTTAAACTTAACATCAGATACCCATTCTTGAGGAAGGGGGAAGATTCTGGTGACAGACAGAGCTAGTTTGAGCCCCACCTTTGTCCCTTTAAACACTTGAATATTTAAAGATCTTTTTCATTGTATTCTTATGAGCCACACAGGCTTAGCGTGTAGATGAATTTAATGTCTTGCAACCTCAGTTTCTCCATTTGTAAGAGGTAGATAGTGCAGCTACCTCTAAAGCTGATGCATACAATGTCCACAAGCACCTACATTTCTTAATGAGTGTTAGGTTCATTTCTTTTACATGGTAAATACTATGTATCATGGCAAAAACAGAAACTCAGTTGCACACTCCATACATGTTGACTCAAGTAGAGGAATCATGTTTTAATGCAATAAATCTAGTCTATTCTACATTTGCCAAAGACTAGATCCCCTAGGGGGAGTGATCATGTCTCTTACAGGTCCTCCAACATCATCAGGGCTTTGCAATAGTTATTATCAAGCATTAGCCTTCTGGCAAAGATAAAAATACTAGTATTTGTGAGTGATTTTGAATTTTAGGAAGATTTCAGATAGGTTACTAAGTAATTATATACATCATGATCTGAAGTGGAAAGGCTATATTAGAACAACAATATTGATTTAGATCTAATATATTCTTTTTTCTTCCTGAAATGGGGATTAAACTCAGGGCCTTCATATTGAGCTATGTCTCCAATGCTCCCCATTCCCATCCTTTTTAAAGTTTTTAATTGGAACACAATTTCACCAAGTTGTTAAGTTGCTGTGGTTGGGCTTGAACTTGTGATTCTCTTGCCTCAGCCTCCCAGTGCTGCAATTACATGTGTATGCCACATTAAATGTTTTCTTTCTATGCACATTTCAGGTGCTTCTGGTCTGATTTATTGATGAAAACTCGGTTGCTTTTGTGTCCAGGGCAAATTCTTGGGTATTAGTCAGCTTTCAGTCACTGCCATACAGCACTGGAGAAAATCAGTTTATCAGACATGAAGTTTATTCTGGCTCATAGTCTCTAAGGTTTCCGTCCATGGTTTTATCCCATTGCTCTTGGGCCTGTGGTGAGGCAGAACACCGAGGTGGCACCATGGAGCAGCAGAAGCTGCTTACTTCATGGCAGCTGGAAAAACACAATGAAAGAAGGGTGACCAGGGTCTCAGGAGCCTTCAAGAGCTTGCCCCAATGGCTTACTAAATTCCTTCTGTGGGGTGCCACCAAATGGACGTTATGCAGTGTCCCTACCATGCCTCAGGCTGATGGCTAAGCCTTGAACATATGGTCCTTTGGGAGACATTCATTCAAACTATAGCACTAAATAATCAAATGCACCTAATTTTTTGTTTGGTCCTCACTTTCTACCTTGACTTTCCCAGTCAGACCTCCATGCTATGTCACTGAAAGCCAGTAACTAAACTGCCTAAACCTGACCTAATTAATGTTTACTTCTATTATCTGATCGATAATTTCTAGTTTGCAGACGGTCCATTCATCCCTCATGGAGCAAAATGCATGAGATTTGCTGTTGCTATCTACTTTAAAGTAAGAGTCACATCTTGTTAGCTTGTCAGAGTTGAAGTTAACATTTCAGATGACTGAAATTTTCTGCTACTTACCTATCAGGTAAGGATGAAGATATTGAATTTAATTTTTGAATGGGAGTGATGCAGGTATCACTTGTGCTGCTGGTGCCTATATGTCTTAATATGACTTGATTATGTATCAAAATCTGCTTTACAAGGCACACAGACTATTTCAGAGGAAAATCACTGCTTGGAAAGTTTCTTCAATGATGTTATTCTTCAATTCTGTTTCAAGATTAGAGAGACTTTCCTGCCCTGCAGAAAATATTATTTATTGATGTGGTATAAATTTTCTTTAATATCAAGTTAGAGCCACTTAATATGAGCAGTATTAAGTATATCGAGTGATGGCTTGAATAACAAATCAGAAATATGTGAAGCAGGACAGCCAGAAACCAGACACAAGCCTGTAACAACTTTAATTGATATAATCATAGTTGGTATGCAATGTCTTACAACAAATGTAGATACAATAACATTAAATATCAAAGAAGTTGCACATCTTTTCCCTCTTTCCATGACGTTGGCTAACTTACCCTAAAAAGAAATCCAACAATGAACTCACTGTTAGCACTACTGCCAACAGCAATGAGCACTTTTTAGACTAGAGTCGAAATGGTACATTCGTTTGCCCTAAAAAAGGTCAAAGGCAAAGAAGGTGAATCCACGTGCAGAGCAGCATCTGACTAGTTGCAAAACGCATTTCCCAGATGCAAGTGATCTAACCATGCATCCCCACAAGCAAGGTGAAGGGCAAACAGATGATATCAAGCCACAGTCAACTCTAAGAATTCAGAATCCAGAGGACACTTCAAATCATAGAGGCCAGAAACCTGCCACCGTAAGCGCTCAGGTACACATTCTGTGCCACCTTCACCTCCTGGGTCCTGAGGCACAGTCTGTGAGACCCAGGGCCTTGGCCATCCTTTCATTAGGACGTGTGGGCTCCATTCCTTGTGATCCTGGGCTCAGCGAGTCCTATGTCAGTGCACTGCTCCAGGGGGTGGTTCAGAGCTATAACTGGTGTCTGATGTGGCTAAGACCTACCTGTAGTTTTATAGAATAAGTGAAACAACACACCAGTACAACAGCGAACAAGAAACAGAGATAATTTATATGTCTATGTAATACTTAAAATGTGTATACATGATTTCTCCAGGAACTGAAAATACTGTCAACATGATTTCATCAATCCTCGTGACACCTCTGGGAAGTAGGATGGGGTGAGGTCACTGTCAAAGCATCAGCCTTGATCAGTAAGTGAAGTCACACATGTGCAGGAAGGTAGGAGTTTCCTTCAGTGTCCACAGGAAAAGGAAAAAAAAGGTGAATCTCACTCTTGGATCACGTGCAATCTGTGGAAAAGAGGCTGCCTGCCTCCTTTCTATACTGATATTCTCTGCAGATTATAGATGGTGCCTTTCCATGGACAGGATGTGCTTTTCAGATCTACTGCAGCCATTTCCTTGGGAAGCTTTGAACAGACCCCTCCCCCTCCAACAGAGGTAAAGAACAATAATTAGTGGCAAATATTTCAGGGGTGTGTATATGTGTGTGTGTGTGTGTGTGTGTATCTATGTATGAATGTGTGTGGTGTGTGATTGTGTGTGTGTGTGTGTCTGTATGATGTAACATATAGAATACATTTGCTTAAATCCTTTGGCCAATGCAAAAGTCAAAAAAGAAAACATTTGGCAAAACAAGTCTCTACCCTTTACTACTTCATACTAACAAACGTAACAAAGAGTGCTTCAATTTTCATAGAAAGCTGTATCACCTTGCTGAATAATCAGACCCAGATCCCTCTCACTGCACAGAGCATTTGGAAGTTAATTAGACCAACAAATCAATTGTATGCTTTGCAAAATAGCAGCCTGTGGTATGGAAAAAATGCTTGCCACTTTGTGGTTTACAACAGTCCAGGAGTCTTGGGAAGAGGTTGTCCCTCTGACCCAGAACTTACATCACAAATAACACCCAGAAGTGCACACCCTCAAAGGTGTCTTATGGACATTGTCTGCAGGAAGCAAAAATATACGGGATTTCCTGTTTTTATTGGCTTGCCCTTTGCCAAAATGAAAGCCCTTTGAAAGGGGTAGGAGTGAAAAGAGGGACAATTATTGAAGCCAACCAAGGCCAGAGAGGATAGCCATGGTCATTTCTTGCCTTCCTTTTCTGAGATGGTCCTTTTTTTGTCTTTTGTATTTAATATTCTGAGATATCTAAATTTCTGCAAACTCACTCACCATCATCACCCACTCTGGTTGTAGATCTCTGGGGATTCCCTTCTGGCATCTGAGGAGCTTAGGAATAATTGTTTTTTCAGAGGGTTTGTGACACTGGAGGGGATCAGTTCAGAAAAGCACAACAACGGGAATGATTTCCACAACAGAGTTACGCGGCAAGGTCCAGGGTGAGGAATCTAAGTCGATGCAGTTTCAAGTTCTCTATGACATTGTAGGACACAATAACACATTAAAAATGTATTTCTTTGTATTACACGAAATCAGGGCATGATGTGCTGGTGGGTAATATCAGATGTTAGAGGAGGGCTGGGGTGTAGCCCTGAAATAAACTTCTGCAGACCACTCCAAGGAGTAAAAAGGCAACTGTACATGACAGAAAACACCTGTCAGCCAGCGGTCCAAGCAAACACTTCAGGGATCAAAACACATAATTTCATTTTGTTAAAAAAAAAGGTATTACTAAGCTGCATCTTGTTCTGTCACAGGGGCACTGCAGTAAACAAGGATTTCTCAATCTGAGCGCTACTGAGGCTTCACGTCAGATCATTTTGTGTAGTAGAGGGTTGTCCTGCATGTGGTAGGACATTTAGCAGCATCCTGGCCTCTACGTATGGAGAACACGCCCAACTGCGGCGACCCGAAAGTCTCACTGAACATTTCCAAATGTCCCAGGAGTGGGAAGGCAAAATCACCTCCTGGTCGAAAATGATGGAAATAAATGGATTCTTTCAAAGATAAGTAGGATTGTTGTGTAGGATTTTAATGCCAGATAACCAGAGATATTCGTTTATGAAAGGGAAGAATATGTTCAGGAAAAAAATAGATTATTCATGGTGCCCATTTCCTGTAAAAATGCCTCATTCAGCAACTGCAGATAGACCAGTGCGGATAAACTAGGCAGTTTACAGCCATTACCCAGCAGATGGTAAGGCAGTGAACTCAGAACTTTATGGGTGTAAAGCAAGGACTACATGGTTTCCTCCAAGCCGTGGACGTGTCTGAGTTACTGAGAGCTCACTCCCACTTTTCTCGAGTGGCACTTAGCGCGTGTCAGTTTCTTTCCCTCCCGCCCTCCTCCACTCCCTGCACTACAGACTCCCTCCGCGTGCCTCTCCGTTCTCTTCATCTAAGTTCATCCTACAGTGTTCTCTTTTGAAATTGCAACTCCCCTGAAAGCTGTGTGCTGGGACCCCACCCGCACTAGAGTAGCCTGCAAGGGACAACAGGTAGACAGCATGCTAAGATCCGAGAGCAGCCTGTTATTCTGCCCCTTGGCCTGCTGGCCTCCCTCCAGGACCCTGCTCAGTTTTCTCTTTCATTAATTAGGTGGCTAAGAAACAGCCAGCCAGTTATCAGGGCTAAGCAGGCATTCTGTCAGACACAATCAGACAGACAGATTAAAAGGGAATTTCAGAAACCCCTGCTTCCTCACCTGCAGGGTAAAATTCCCCTAGGACTTATTTCTTTCTCCTTGTTGATACTTAATATAATTTCCTAGACAGAAGTTTAAGAAATAACCAAAATATAGTTTCCCTAAAGTTAATCCCCCAATAAAACAACCCAATCCCTCTTCCTCAGTCCTTCTCAAAGTGAATCCTGCAGGGTAAGGAAACCCCCACCGTGGACAGGCCAGTGCAATGTTGCCCATTTTAGTGGCAAATCGGCCTCCACTGGCCTCTAAATAATGGTTCTTTTATACCAAAAAGGGGAAGTTGTAGCAGCCAGAAGAGAGGGAGGGAGACAAAAACAACCATACCAACAAAACAGGGCTTAAGATTGTCGTTCGATGTGCATCAGGTACTTGTTATTAATTCTACTGGATAAGCACTTATAAATAAAGAACCGTTACTCCTCATCCCAGGCCGTGTTCCTTTGTTAGGAGTCGTCATACAAAGGGTTGTTGTAGTTTCCCCAGGACCCGTAGTCATGGTCATCCAAAAGCCTTCCGTAGGAGGAGTGCCTGGTGAGGAAGAAGGCAGGGTCACGGTTAGTAGGAGAAACTGCTCACCTGTGCACAGCCTAACACCCTGGAGCCCGAATCTGGGATGTTAAAGGGTCCAAAAGAAGGAAAGACAGGGTGCTCCCACTGGGACCACCCCTTAGCCACGGACTCACCAACCACCCATGATAAGGGAGACTGCACTACCAGCACCCTTTAAGTCATGCACGATGAGGTGCGTGCCCAATGGGCACCTTCTGTTGAGGTCAACTGGGTACTTGTCTCTTTCCCCCTCCTCCAGTCACAGACAAGGAGGAGCAGGAGGCCCATGTCCATGGCTGTGTTGTAAGAATGGAGAGAAATGGAAGCTTGCGATCCTAGGGTTCTGACTCAGGTCCTGTACCCAGTTATCTCGGCAGTAAGTCACTTTGACCCAACTACAATCCCCACCACTCTCACCACCCCTCTAGGCATTTACATTGTGTTTGGTAACTTACGAAGTGTTACTATATTGTTTTTACTGGCTCTTCACTATAAAATCAAAGGAGAACAAAGGTTTTGTCCTTACTTTTCTGATGAGAAAGCTGGCCCTCAGAGACGCCAGTTGCCATGCCCACAGACATCCAATGAGTGAGAGTCAACTTCCTGCCTCCTGTACCTAAATCCAATGCTCACAACTCCAGTCCAGAGTGAGTAGCACCATGGGTCTAATCAGGCTCTGGTGGGCATTCTGGGAGGCTGTTACACACTTGTCTATGTAAGAATTCGAAGTTAGATTGTCATAACTCTTTTATGAAAAACAGTTTAATGATTCTTCATTTCAGGCAGAAAAAAGCCCAAAACGATCCAATGCTTTACAAAGCGCCAAAGAATTTGGTCTTTGATACTTTTGTGAGCAAATGGGCTACTCTGGCTGCTCCTCCAGGGCTCCAACTGCACAGTTCTCCTCTTCTTCCTTGTCTACACGCTCTTGCCTCAGGGCCTTTGCACTGCCTATTTTCTGGCTTGTTCACTTTCTAACCTGCTGTGTGACTAGTTTATTTGTTATTGCTTCTCTTCCCTAAGTACACTATAGCTCCAGCATGAATTACTTGCTTGTTATTTTTATTCTTGGCATTACTTCTGGCACCTACAAAAAATACTTTAAGTACAGTAAGCCATCAACAAATGTTTGTGGAAGAAACAGGGATGTGAAAATAATACCTCCTGATTAGTGTTTCCTCAAAACACTAAAATGTCTGCAAGACAGGGTGTCCGGTAAGGGAGATGGCCATTTCAAGATGAAAACAAACGAAAGAACTGGAAGAATATCACAAAAATGAGCCTCTGGTGTCCCTGAGATTCATGCCAGTGTGTGAATCGTGACATCTAGCCCCTGGAAATCACGTATGCTAGACACGACACACAAAGATGTGCTCACTGTACCTGACGTTTCTCTCAAATAGATATGGAATCAAAGAAAATGAAAATGCAGTCCTCAAGACACAGAATGCATTTGCCACACTTCTGTCTGTTGCTAGAATAATTGCTGTTGCTCCTCTGTGGCTTATTTGCATAGGCCAGGTATTTGCAAAGAGATGACAGCTGTGAAGAGCCAGAAACTTGCTGTGTTAGTTTCAAACTCCTGGCCTTCAAAACTTATGTCCTGAAAGCTGATTCAGCTGACCCATCTATACACTTGGGGAGTTCCACAGAAGACTTCGTTTTCCCTAATGGCTCACATTCATTTCTGGGGGTGTGGGAAAAAGAGGGACAACAAACGGCTGCCTGGCACACTGCTGCTTTTTCGATCTGGAGTAATATGAAGGATGGTGTTGGTAAGCCAACATTACAGGCTATGGGCAACCAAGAAGCCCCCTGCTTAAAACTCCCGACTCCAACCAAACCCTTTATCAACAGTACGGCTGTAGAAAGAGCTAGTAAAATCCTGGGCACTTCAACAGTGGAGCCCACACTAGACTTGAGCATGACTTATGGTGACAAACCTGGCAAATGTCTCCCTAGCAAGCATACGACAGGACACTCCTGCTTCACCTTGTCAGTTAATTTAACTTTGTGTAGCTTTTTATCTTGATCGTATAATTTGATTCTCATAATTTGTCAGTTTGGTCAACAGATGTACATTCTTAAATATGCTGAATATATCTTTAACCCTGTTTATTCATCTATGACATGGACAGTTGAAAAAATTCCAGAAGGCTGTTGGGAAGATTGAATGAAGAGATAGATGCATATTTAAAAGGCTTGGCACATAGTAAAGGCAACCATAAGTACTGGCTGAGTACTGCTGTTCGTTTTCATTATAATAAAATGTACACAAGCACATAGTAAATCTGCAAATATTAATAAAGGGAATTGCATGAAAAGTAAACCTTCCCCCCCCACACTAAGAACTCCTGAAATTAGGCTGCAGGTATAGTTACAACACCTGTTTCTTATATGCTTGTTTTTTACTTTTATAAATTATTATTATGTCAACAGGGGGCCAGAGGATTAAATATCTTCTCGCTGTCAGCTCTCATGTGCTTATTTCGGGGAAGGCTCTTTGGACAATGCTGTTTCCAAGTTTGTTGTATAGTGAGAGACATCTACAATAGAAAATGGAGAAAAAAGGGCTGATCCTGACTTTCATTTTCTTTATTTTCCCATTTGAATAAATGGGTTGAATAAAATATTGATAAGTGAGGAAAGACACTAGAGATAGGGAAAAACAAAGTGGAGAGGTCCTAAACCTGCAGAGCTTGGTTTAATACACAAGTTTTGTGATGATAAGCCCAGAGAAATGGGTGTGCTAGGGCTCATGCTAGGTGTGCATCACCCAAGACTCTTGCAGAAAAAGTTAAGACAAACACATTTTATGTGCACGTGATAAGGGTAGAATCATTAGTGTGTCGATCTCTCTCTCTCTAGGCGAGCATTTCTTAAATCTTGGGCACATTCTGGGTGGAAATGGGAAGGTTTTCAGATTGGCATTTGAAGAGTCTAGAAGTAACAAAACTCCCAACCCCAATGTTAGGGAAGCAGGATCCAAGGAATCTATATGGGTTGGTCAATATTGTTCAATAGTAGAGCTGGTTTTTAACACATCTCCTTACTCTAGGGCAACACTGCTTCCTGTAATCTCAGTCTGAACAGCAATCTGTATGAATGATGTCACTGTCAGGCCAAGGCAATGTTGTTTACTCAATTTCTTAATAAAGACCGGAATGTGTCCAACACAGCTGTGTTTTCTATATGTTGTGCCTGAAGCCTCTCTTATATTGTAAGCTTCTTGGGGGGAGGCTATGTCTTTTTTCTTCCATCTTTACACTTAATATGTTGTTTTTAGTGCAACAGTTATTATATAAATATTTGATGAGATCTGCTTTTATCTCATGGCATATAAGTAGTATATATGGTCAATACTGGTCAATATTGGTGGCAATTTATTATACAACGCAACTGTAGCAAAGTCAAAAATCTCATTAAAGAATGCCAAAAGTCTAAGTGGTCCTTTTGACTTTAAAGATCAGAAAGGGAAAAATAAACCACACACACACACACACACACACACACACACACACACACACACACACACACACGCACACACCCCTCTACCATGTGATGATGTCGCTTTAAGGCACTTAGTACCCACTGGGTGGACAGTACCCATTGTCCTCGTTAATCAGTGGTGCTGAGCTCTTGTCAGTGTGATTCTCCTGTGTTGTGTGGGAGAGTCAGCTGAAAGCACAGGCTGCGAAGGCAAAGTGAGCGATGACTTCTTCTGATCTCTTTCCTCACTGCTCTCCTCTCTCAGCTTCTTTCTAATAACAAGCATCACTTCCATAGCTAGACAAGGTGGTACACCACCAGCACACTGGAGGCCGAAGCATGAGAATTGGCTGTTCAAGCCCACCCTGGATAATTTGGTGACTTAACGAGACCATGTCTCACCAAACCAAATCAAAGTAAACCATACCAAACCAAATGAAGGCTGGGAATGCAGCTTAGCACAAAGCCCTGGGTTCTGTATCCAGCGCTGAAAAACAAAAACAAAAAATCCAAAGCCCTGCTCCTCCTGCTTTCTTAGTGACATTCTCTTGGTGACAACCGGTAAACACAGTAACATCTGACTGACACCTTCTCATACTTTAAACTGACACCTGCTTTAGGATAACTATAACATCAACACTTAATTATCATTGAAAATGAGCGAAGTGTTCACTTTCCTTGTGTTGAAACAAAACACCTTCTAGAAAACACCTTCTCCTTACAAGGGTTCATCTTGGTCCTCCACTACCTCTGCCTTTGTGTATGATGACACTCTAAAGACCTCTTTCGTCCAGTCTTGCCTTTCCATCATTAGTGCTTATTCTGAGCTAAGAAGGAGGATAGAGGGATGATTAAGACATAACTTAGTGCTGGGAAAGCACAGCTCAACCTGCAGCTCATTAGTCATTAGTAATTAAGCATTAGACTCTCATCATCCTTTAGCAAAGCTGTTCGGTACAGCTGTCACTGTCTTCTTTCTTTGTGTTCATTGGTGGTTTTTTTTTTTTCCCTCTCTGATCATCATTTGTTTTCCTGCTTGACTCCTTTCATTTTACAATTCATTGAAAACTTATCATCTAAAAGATCCAACCTTGGGACTGCAGGGATACCGTAAGCTAAGTAATCAGACCAAATCCCTGTGGTCGAGACACTTATGTCTTAGTGGGGGAAGACACAATAAATAAGCTAGAAACGATAATATATGGTGGATGGCAACAAATGTGATGGAAAAAGGCAAGGAAGGGAGATAGAGGGCTCCAAGTGGTAGGTGGGGATTGCAATCCTGAATCTGGCGATCAGGGAAGGTCTCCTGAAGACTTGAGCAGACAGACAGAGGAGCCAAGGGATGAGCCAAGTGCGACTCCAAGACACACTCTACAGAGACAGCAGTGAGGGGAAAGGCCTAGAGGCAGTGGCAACCAATATATCTATGTAGTACCTCCCTATAAGGCCATTGTTTTTTTAAATGAACTTCTTAAACTGGAATACTTTTAAATTTGAAGAGATGTTGCAAAAACAGTAAAAAAGTTCCTATACACCTTCACACAGCATTGATTAATATTTTTGTCTTATGTAATTATGGTAAATTTGTCAAAACAAAGAAATTAGCATTGTGAGCCACAAGTTTAAGGCCAAGAAAATGGTGGCCATAAATACTCAATTCATTTTCTCACAGTTACCATAGCACGTGGCAGAGTATCTACCACAAATCGGGATCCTATCGGTTCCACCCCCTTTCTGTCAAAATTCCAGTGATGGGCACATTTCTAACCTTTTTATTTTTATTTTTTAAAGAATCCTTTCTCCATGGTCTAGGCTTTAAAAAATAAAGCTATTGCTTTCAATTATCTCTTTAAAAAACCACCTTTACTTTGAAAAGGCAGATCAAGTATGTTCATTTCATTTGTAAATTATCTTCCAGACACCATGGTACCAATAGATCCTCAGCACAAAAGAAATTTGGGCATGAGTTCATCTGCCTATTTGTAAATAAGTGGAGTGTCAAAAGTCTGTGTAATTTAGCAGAGGCCCATGGCTTTCCCTTCTCCAAACCTATCCATCTTAATTTGGAATGAAAAAAAATGGTGCTTATTCCTGCCCGGAATCATTCTCTCACCCAATAAATGTTTATAAAGCAACTACGATACATCAGGTACTACGGGGCTTTGTTCTGTTCCAGGAAAGAAGATGGGCGAGAACACACTAATTCTACCACAGGCAAGGAGTAATGTGCCACGTGGAGCTCAAGGGGGTTTAATAAACCCACAGGAGGTTTATTTTGAACTAGGCAACTTGGAATTAGCCAGATAAGAAAGGGCTGAACCAAGTACCTCTGAGAGCATGCTCAAAGTCATGGAAGCTTCAAACAACAGGGCAATGTATCTGGGATATGCCATGGCAAAGTGTGTATTAGGGGAGTTAGGAGAGGAGGATAAGTCAGGGTGCTGCCTCGCATCACCAGCAGACATCCGGTGGGAGTTAGTTACAAATGCTCAAGAATGGATTCCACTGGGACTTTGTGAATCAGAATCTATGAGTATGAGATCCCGGAAACTGTGTTTTTAATAAGTTCTCTCATAAATTCATTGGCCCACTGAGGAAGAAAAGCAAGTAAACCAGACCTAAAGAACTTGGAAAACTGATCTGAGAAAACCCTCAATCTATGGTTGTCTAGAAGCTCTTTACTTTCATAGGTGGCTGGGTTTACTCAACTCCCAGTCTACCAAACCTATGTAGCTGACTGGGCTTAATGTTTAAACCTAACAACAAGCAGGAGGGACCCAGCAGTATAAAATGCAGGTACTATAAGACATAATACAAAACTTCTGACTTCTGACAGGATAGTTAAGGCCACACCCCATTGTGTGTATAAATCCAGGTCGAATTTACTTTTGTGAAGAGTGCAGCCTGTGTTGCATGTCTGGGTTATCAGTCCACCTAATTATAGCAGCACCCACTTCTCTGGCTGTAGCAGACACGGTCTCTTGCACAGAGAGATTATCGCGTGGCTGAACAATTTCGAGCCAACTTAAATAAAACTGACTTACCTCACTCTTCAATCATTGCTAATTAAAGAAGCCCTGCTGCATAGAAGCAGGCGGGGCCTTTGCCTGCTTTTAAAGTCCCAAACAAGCTCTGGAATAAAGACTGCCCAGAGACAGCTGCTATTTATGAAGGTATGACATGAGGGCACCTTCACAGGCCTGTAAGAACAGTATCACCGAAACTTCCGAGCACGGATAGGGAAGCCAGCCGTGTCAATGTGCAAGCGGAGACCTGAGTAGACCTGTCACCTTCTCCTCTCCCTCGCCTTTGAATCCCTGAAGCTCACTAAGTAGGAATGGTCAGGGTAGGGTCATTGTTTCAATTTCATGATCCATCCTTGGCACCTGCTGTCTGTCCTACTGAGCACCTGTGTTAGGTGCAGCTCTAACAGTAACAACCACATAACCACAGCAGCTGGCACCTGACTGGGACTGAATGTGTTCACATATTCTAATTTAGTCCTTATACCAATCCAGAGTTAGGTACTGTTATTCTTGTCATCCCATCTTACAAATGAAGGACCTGCGTAGAGGAAGACCCGAGCTGTAGCCTTTCCAGCCCCTCCACATCCACTACTTCCTTGCATCCTCCAACAGTCTCAAAAGATAGAAACGATTGGCTCTATTTTTGCTATTGAAAAAAAAATTAATTCAAAGATCAGGGAGATTAAAATTGGCCCAAAACTACCTTAATAACAAAGGGAAAGGTCAGGACAGAATTGAACTTGACTGCGAGGCCTGTTTTCCTCCCTTCACACCATAGTGCTGTTGGTTAAGAACAGTGGTCGGTAACACAGGAGGATTCTGGGAGCTTCAGTGCCGTTCAGTTTTATAAGCCACATGCTAAAGTGGCACGGTTTATTTAAAGATAAGATTCTTCAGGCAGGGGACACTGTGACAAAACTGGAGGTCAAAGGTCCCAGGAGAACAAGCGTGTGAAAAATAGAGGGTTAAGGAGTTTACCAAAGCCTTTGGAGGAAATGAAGTTTGGGCAGAAAGATTCTCCCTTGCATTTTCATGCAGAGTGGCTGGGCCAGGGCTGTCGCCCATGGTTATAGGCCAGAAGTTAACGGTTTCCTCATGAGCTGTGATTTCAGTCACTTGATGCTCCACCCGACTGAATCAAAAGTCCACAGACAATAGAACTCTTGTCATATTTTTGTTCTCAGAATTCCGGGATGACAGGAACAGCATAAATTTCCAGCCAAGGTAAGGCCTAACCTCACACACACACAGCTAACACACACACCACACCACACCACACCACACACACACACACACACACACACACACCCCAAAAAAAGCCAAATGTACTTTTGATAAATGATAATTGGGGCTTTTCAAGAATCTCTCCAAAATAACACTTGAAGGAATTTAAGCATGACCTTAAGATTCATGAGAACTATTAACCTCCGTGAGTTATCATTTTGCCAAAATAATTAGTGGAGAAGAGAAAGGGGGCTTTCTTTAGGGGGTTTTTAATCAGAAATTTCATCACTGCATCCATTGTTAAGTTTCTGGTGCCACATGTAAGTAGCACAATAGAGACACAGCAACCTTATAGTTATTCCACTGCAAACATTTATAAATTTAGGAGAGAGGTCCTCCATAGGAAAGGTAAGTAATTATTAATTTAATTTACTCATTCACTGAACTTATTTGGCATTATGAATTGGGGAAACATAGTTTAAAATAACATTTTATACAACTTTAATCTGAGCTCAAAAGAACAAACTATAATGCCGGCTAACAAATTTTTCCAAGGATAGGAAGTTCTGTCATGGCAGAGCTGAGGCTTATCACTTATGGAGTCCCAATGCCCAGAGAAATGTCTGGCATGTGGCTGAGGCCAAATCAATATCTGGCTACATGTCTGTCTGTCTCTCTATCAGCTGATCAGCTTATGACTCTCCTACTAGAATCCCACCTGGTTTATCATTTTGGTGATGGCAATAATCACTCTGTGCTTAGGAAGCAATATCCATGAATTCTCCTAACAATACCACCAGGTAGTTAAAAATACTGCCCTTACTTTGTAGGCAAGGAGAACGAGGGCGAGTGGCTCACCAGTACATGCCTGGGTCACAGGGCTACAAAGTGGCAGGCCTAGGGTTCACACCAAGGTCTCCTTCTACTGTTTCAGACTGCTTGTCTATTGGTGGTGTTTTTCCCATTTTATTGATATGTGCATATGACTGATCTTGAGTATTCTGTGTACATACGTGTCACGGCAAAATTACAAATCCTTCTCCTCTCCCTTTTTGACCCTCCCACGCCCTCATCCTCCTCCCTATTCCCATTATTTCCCCCATTTAGTCCTATGGAATTGAGACGGTAAATTTGAATTCTTGCTTAAAGTTAACAGAAAGAGTCCTTTAGGCTATTGCAATACTTTTGAGGGAGAAAGTGTGTAGCAAGAGGAAAGCATCTGTTGCATTCCACACTCTGCTCCAGGTGGAAGTCAAACTTTTGGTAACACAGATTAGAAACTCGCTAAGGGTGATTCCAAAATGACTGCAGTTTATCAATGGATTCTTTTTCCCCCAGCCCCAGAACCTATTTTACAAGAGATACTTTGTGGCAAAGTGGGAAGGAGGTTCCCAGAGTAATTCATAAAAGCTAATTTAACTCATAATTAAAATACAAGGCAACTGCACTAATAAACTAGTAATTAAACCAAGTGGGAAAAGGTACCACTTACTAAGATATAATTTTTAGAATTAAGCATGGTGTTCAAAGAGACACAAACTTAATGAAGACAAAGTCTTTTTTTTTTTTTTTTAAACCCCAAGGACACGTCATGATGCTTCTATGAAGGCTTTTAGACATGGGTCAGTAGGCCTTCTCAATACAATTTCTCTTTGAAAACTGGTCTTTCTTATTTATTGTATCTGAGATGGAAGTGATGTCACAAGGCAATCTCGTACTTGATATCATCGTTAGATTGATTTGGTGTGCAGTTAGGACAAAAGATACCGGAAATAAAAGGAAGGAGGAAAGAACAGCTTCCTGTGGGGCACTGGGCTGGGGTGGCTGACATAGGAGGCGAGAGGTCCCAGAGAGGACGTGTGCATGGAAAGGGATTACACGTGCAGGCTTCCCCTGGGGAACACGGCCAGTGTGGACATGTACTGTCTAAGGAGGAAGCACAGCTGTGGGGAGAACAGGACGGGAGTGTGTGTGTGTGTGTGTGTGTGTGTGTGTGTGTGTGTGTGTACCACAGCGCCTCTGATTGTATATTCTATGTTTAAGTTTTATTTATTCAAGTCATCAAGCATTGTCTCTGTGCCCAGAATGCAGTTTAAGGTGAAGTCCGAGTCCTCACAGAACTTCCACTGTTGTGGAGGTGAGAGACGACACACGAGTGGGCGTCAGGAGAGTCAGCAGCAGAGGCACCACCCGGGACAGGGTCTCCAGAGGAGGTGAGGTGCACGGGGAAGACACAGCGCAGCAGTTCAGGGGGAGGAGAGGAGCAGCCAGGGCCTGAGAAGGACAATCGGTGTCTGTGAAACACTGGAGGGAAGTCAGTGGGACGAAGAAGCAGTGGGCAGTGAATGATTTTGAGAGCCACGTGGAGGGGTTGAAATTTAAGTGCAGAAAGAAGCCCCTGGAGTCTTTAAGGAGAAGGGGTGCCAGGGTCAGAGGAGCTTTCACAACGATGGGACGGCTGCTAAGAGGAGAGGATTAGAGGTCAAGGAGTTTTGCTCATCATGGCAAAACCTGTCCTTCTGTCCCTCGTTATGGGCACTGCACAGACTGGCAAATAAGACTGCCTCTTGCCATCTGGCATTTTACAGCTGGAAGGACAATCAGAGAGTGTGAGTAATGTGGTTTTAGGACTTTTGAACTTCAGAGAGCAATAGAAAATAAAAATGGAGGACTCAGAGTATTGTGAGATTTTGTTTGGTAAAATCTCAGCTACCATATATGACTGCCTTCATTTCATAGAAGAAAAGATTTCTTAAAGCTAAATGTATAAGGGTATAAGCTCAGGGGAAAAATCCCTAGTTTTATAGAAAATGCTATACTTCGCTTTTATGTTTTACATTTTGCATTAGGACTGTGAGGACCTCATTAGTAGGCTAGATAAAAATCCACAGATAAGCATGCTGAACATCAGTATTTAGAAACCACGGATCCTACCCACCACCTCAGCTCACTGACAAGAGAGCCGGAGCTTCAAGATGTACACCTATTCCCCAGGACAGCAAGGTCATTCAAGGGCAGAGAGCTTCGGTTTCAGTTTCCTGACTCCAAGGAGATTCTCATCCCATACGTCATCATGCTGTGCATTTCAGCTTATGTCTTCTGCTTTATCAACACTCAGACCCTGTACCACTTCCTCTCACATAGAGGGGAGCACACCAGCCACATTCAAGGCCCTACCAAAACTGATGAGAACTGAGACACCTATGAAGAACCAAGCCCTCAGTAAGCCATTTAAGTAAGACCCCAATAAAATAAACCTGTTTGATGGTGTGTCTCACCTGATCTTCAGGTATGCTGCAACTCCAAACACCAACAACACCACGGCGATGACTGTCACTGTAATGGCCGCGATGCTACCTGCGAAGGAGGAAAGAGACGGGGGAGATAAAGGAGCGAGTTTAGTGGGGTGCGCAATGCCCGCCCTCTGCCTGGCTCTTTTCTCTGAATGAGAAGAAGGTTATTCATGTCAGATCATTTTTCATGCAAGTCAGAACTAGGTACAACCCAGGATCCTAATTCTGTTTCCAGGATACCTTTATGGCAGGCAAGGTTTGGTAATGGTCACTCTTTTGTTGGTTAGCCTGAAATGGACAGAATAGGCCGCAAGAACATGTGATACTAGTAGTTGTGTTGTTGCTTTCAGAGGCAGTGGATTTTAAATCTCTTGATGTCCTCTTTTCTTTGTTTACGTCTCTGGCTCATCTTCCAGTCACGTGTGAAACATTTAGAGACAGGGCTCCTATTCAAGGGCCATTACAAAGCACTGAGGTTGCTTTTCTAATAAGTCAGAAGCACACAGCTGTATTAGTAGCGCCCATTTCAAAAGGGTCACTTTGATAGGAGAGGCACTAATTTAAACGATGCCATCATACTGAAGGACTAAAAAAGGTTCTCTTTGGAAAGTGTGTCCAGCTTTCACTCTGAAACGGAAAACACAGTTTTATAGAGAATAAAGCAAAGGCTGGTGCTCAAATAAGCTCATGTCTAGCGGCTAACACTATTTTTTGTTTTCTGAAATAACGAAATATAATTATAAAGTAACATGAAAATTTTGTTCTGTAGTTTGAGACCTGGTTCCAAAATCAACAATTAATGGGTGAAAAAAAAAACCAACCCTCTGAGCACATAGCCTTGTAAGAATAACGGCACTGCCTCTGAGCGCGACCCTCTTTTTGGAGCACAACACTCTTTTTGTGTGAACTGTGGACTAACAATATATATACTTCAGTTTTATTCCACCTTAGAAATCCAGAGTCAATTGGACTCTTGTCCTGTATGACTGCAAGTGACTTTGAGGCACGGAATCTGGCACTGGGGACCTGTTTATTCTTTTAGTTCACTGGGAAATTATTTACTATGTAAATAAATGAATGGGACTCTTCTTAAACACATGGGAATAAACATGAGAGACCCGGACCTGAATACATGGATTCATGTGCAGTCGAACCATAATTAGCTGTGTGACCATGAGCTATTTATGTAACCTCACTAACTCTTGTTTTCTTACCTGTAAGAGAGAGAGAAAAACAAGTGCTTTTCTGATCTCACACTATCTTAAGGGATGCCAGGTACATCACTCTAAAGAAATATCCATATGCATGACATAGGACCAGTTCTCATTTCTGGTGCACGAGGTCTCAACTGCTATGAATCCTCCCCATGTTTTTGGAGATTAATCATTTGTAGATTATTTTACCATCTTTTAAAAATTTTTTTCCCTCTAATGTGAATAGGTTTTGTTTATTCTTCTTTTTATTATTTCTTCCACCAAAAGAATTAGAGCACGGCTAAGAAGCAAAGCTACTTACTAACTTCTTAGAAATGCCCCAAAAGTTCTGGGTGAAAGAAGGCTACATCTGGCACCCACTCTCCCACAGGCCACAGTTTCTAGAAGAGAGTTAAAGACGAGCATTGCTAACACGAAGATGAAGACCAGTGCTGATTGGTGCTGCCCTGGAGAGTGCCCATGCTCAGCCGCACCTGAGCTCACACAGTTCTGCACACTGATGCATCCGTTTCTGTGCTCCTCAAATGGTTTTGAAGTCGATCTGTGTCATTATCAGTATAACTCTTTTCCTCTTCTCACTATATAAAGATGAAATTATGGATCCAGACGTTAAACTGTGCAGATCGGGTCAAGTAGAGAAACTCTGACTTCAGATGCTCTTAGGAAAAGCCTCCATCACGACTTCACAAGGTGGCTCTTAGCTTCCTGGCCTCCAAACTGTGCTGAAATTACAACCACTCAAAGTTCACTGAAGCCTCCTAACAGCTCTTTAAGGGAGGATTATAACTGCAAGGCAAGGAGTTGGGGGCATTTTAAGATAAGAAAAAGATGCAATTTTGCAATTAGGGGTAGTTTCAAAACTAGCTTTTTAATATAATCTCTCCCTTTCCTTAAAAGAAATGTAGCTGACTTGCCTATAAGATTCTTCTTTCTGCCCCAGGGACAATTTAACATAGAGAATTGTAGCTTTGACCTTTCTCAAAGTTTCTTCACCTACCCCTTAGCTGTTGGGTTTCCTCCAATTCTGTGCCTTACTGAATTTATTTATCACTTCTTTCCAAAGGCAAATTAAGCAGTTCCCCCGACACACGTGCTGTTCTTTTATTGTTGTTGCCGGGACAGCATGGCCAGCCTCTCCTCCACGTGACGGGTGCTGACCAGCTCCATTTCAAAAGGGGCTCCTGAGGCAATCCTTTCTGGTTCACAGCTGGCAGCAGCCTGGATGACAAGAGCCCGAAATTGCAGGTGAATTTTCTACAATCTAGTCATTTGGTACGAAGGGGCATTTCTGAGAGTCAGTACTACCCAGTATGAGGCCAAAGGTATCAAGTGGCCTGGTTCCCTTTATTAACCATTCCTCCACCCACTGGTTGTTTAGCCTTGGGAAGCCAGGTCTTCTGCAAATGGACCTTTACCAGCTGTGAGCTTATGAGATCCTGTACGCTGAGCTTGCTCTCACCTCCATGGCAGCTGCTGCCACAGGAGGCTCCAGCTCAGCCCTGGGAAGTTCCACACCTGACGGCTTCGTGGTTTGCACATACGAGGGGGTTGCATACGGTAACTGAGAAGTCTTTATTTCCCCTTTGTGAACACAAGTGTCACTTCCCCTCGAGTTCTGTTTAGACCAAACTGGAATTCCCCTACCCCCACTCCTAGTTGTTCTTTCTTCAAGGCCAGGCAGGGAGAAGGAACACGACCAAGGTGGGGTTGGGAGCCTCTGCCCGCGGAAGGTGTGGGGTACTGGGTGGCAATGCTGGGCGTGGAGGATGGGCAAGGAGGCTGGGGCTGAGCTGTTCCTCAATGGGATTTGGGAGTTACAGGCAAGCTATGACTCACACTGTAAAGCTCCGCAATGGGCTGAGATGAAGAGCGAGCTGGAAGAGACTTAGCTGTATATTTCATAAGCCAAGAGACAGGAATATTCCACCATGCCAGCACAGCTCACTGTGCCAACATGCTTGCCTAACCGAGGGGCTGCTGAAGACCCACAAGCCAAAACCTCGAATCTTGTGCCTCCTTGAAATTTGGGATTTTTCAGGGTGCCCTTTTGCACTTTCACAATGACCTGGAACAAGAATACACAAGCTCAGAGAAAACCAGAGTTGCACACTTCTGGCAGGCGATTACTTTGGACTGGCACTAGGCCAAGAACTTTAGAGCTTTTTCCTCATTTAATGGTCTTTATGAGATGAGTAATATTATTTCCATTTTATAGACAAGGAAGCTAAAGTCCAGAGAGGTTCAAGAACTCAACTGAAATTTTGCATCTGGTAAATGACCAAGCTGGCTTCTGGGCCCTTTCATCCAGCATCTCGAGGAGTCTTGCATTTTGAATCATTAACATGGGGACCACTTTCTCCACGCCTTCTCTTAGACAGTTCTTTTTCTTCTAAATAAATATCGATACTTTTCTGAGAAGCTTTTCCTGATACCCCAAGCAGGTGGTGGTGCTGCTGTACATTCTTGGATTTGTGTTTTCTTTTTAAAACACTGTGTGCTGTGACTATACTCTAATTATATCCATCTTGCATCTCTTCCCAATTCTTTGTATGCTTTTAGCACTGAGCACAGTCTATAGCTCATAGGACTATTCAGATTAACTTTTACCTAATGCTGACTCAGTAAGTGATATGTGTGGGAAAAAATGATCACTGGAAGTTTTTGACCTCGAGTACTGTGTTAATAAAGTTTTCGAGTCCTTCACGTATTCTTCCTGGAATCCTGTTCCAGGTCTTACATGATTGCTGACCCCTGTGACTACATCTGTATCCTGTCACCCATCCTTCACCTTCTCTACAGTGCACTGGGAGTTTCCTAGATGATCGGCGTGGCTAGAGGTGAATTGATTCCAGAGAAATTAACAGGTAGGTAGCGTCTGCAAAGCAGTCAACTCCCAAAAATACTGGCCAGATCTGATCAGGCACTTCATTTCCTGATGCCCTGGGATGAACAGTGGTATCACTTTAACAGAGCTCTCTTCCTTCACTTGCCTCTCACCCATCGGTATGCGTGCTTTCATGTTTTTAATCACCATCTATTATGTTCACACTACTCTCTTCATGGAATCTAACAGTGTTCTCTTCTGTCTTCCTGGGCTCAGCAGTACTTTCAAACTTGAACTGTTCCTCTGAGGAATCTTCTCATGGGGAATTTCCTAGCCCTCCCCCTTTAAATGAAAGGAACATTTCATCCGAAATCTGGCAGGAATACTTGCCAACTGTATCTGAAATGAAAATATTAGGACGTGATGGGGCGAACCTAAGGAATCTGTGAAAAACTTAACTGGGTTTCTAAAAAAAGACGTTGCTTTGAGAAAGCTGCGGGTGGAGGAGGTGATGGCAGAGTTTCCAAGGGGGAAACACAAGGGAGTTCTTGCTCCTGGCCGCAGCTGCCCTTCTGCACTGCTCTATTATGGGAGTTCACCGCACAGTCCATGAAAAAACGCACATGCAAGTGCTTGACCGAGGCCCTAGGTGTGTGTGTGTGTGTGTGTGTGCCACACTCTACCCTGAGAAGAGTCTTTAACAAGCCTCTTGACTCTTCGCCGATACTTGCCTGTTCTTCCTGGTTTCTGCGCCAGAGATCTGGTAAGAGGTGGAGAAGAGGGGCAGGTGACCACTTCAGAATGTGCAGCACTCGCTTCAGTCGAGTCATCGAAAGGAAAGGAACACAGTGTCTTAAAGGCTTAAGTGCGTGTTGAAGGATGTGTCAGAGGAGGGATGGGGGCCAAGAAATGTGTGTGAGCCTTGACCTTTCTTTATTATGTGAGGCTCTTTCCATCATTACATCTTTCAAGTACTGACAGCAACAGTATCTTTCTTCCCAAGACCCACAGTAGTGCTAACAAACACAAATAGTAAGAATGGCAGACACTAACACCTCCATGCTGCTATTCTGTGCCAGAGGTTTTTCCGGTAACTTCATTTATTTCAATTCACATACTTTTTGTGAGAATTTTGTAATAAAGCTGGCTATTTCCATTTTATAGATGGGAAAACTGAGGTACAGAGCTACAAGGGAATCAGGGCTACTTTACTAGTAATCAGAAGGATGGGAACACAAAGTCTGACCTGTACTAGACTCTCTCCTGCCACCTTGAACTCTAGCGCTAGACCTGAGTTTGGTTTTCAATAAAACCCCGAGCTCTGGTCTGCTTCGTGTAGGCTGTCCCGGTGTTAGGGTCTGACTTGGGGGACAGTGTGCTGCTTTGGGTCCTCTTTTACACACTGGTGAAGTTGTATCCTCGCTTGGTAATTTAGATGGGTGGAAGCCTACAGTGGGGATTAACTGGGGGAAGACTAATTAGAAGCAGACAGAAATCACAGCACCAGCCCAACACGGGTCTAATTCATTGGTTTCTAGCATGTGTTGTGACTTGAAGTAATGGCTTGGAGTGTTGCTAAAAGCCGTGCCTTGCAGTATAGTTGGCCCTCAGCAACTGTGCGGGATTGGCCCAAAATCCCACTGCAGAATCAAAATCTGCATATTTTTCAGTATAGTTTCAATTATCTCTATATGACTTATAATATCTAATACAATGTGAATAGTATAAAAAGCTGTGCTCTACTATTATTTAAGGAATGATTAAACAAGCATGTTTGAGTGCATATGTTCAATATGGACATAATTGTTTTTAATTTAACATTTTTGATGTGGCAAAAGTGGATACAGAGAATTGATTATGCATTAAGTAACTCAGAGAATATGGTAACTGCTATTTGTTTTGGTGGTAATGATGGTGGTATTTGTAGGCTGTGAGATTATCCCTCAGTTCTCACCAAAACAGATCTAATTTTGCCATTACTGAAGGTCATTTTGATTTCTGGCCTTGGACAAGCTAAGCTTGTTTCTTCTTTCTTACCCTAAATCAACCCCATGAACCTATTCTCAATGAGCCCTTTGGATTCTTGAGCTAGAATGGCATGTGGTACAGAGAAAGGCCGTGTAAGTGTGCAGACAAGCTTTAGATCCAGGAAAAGCTGGTGAGTGTAGGACTGGATGAACAGTCAGGGTAAGTAGGGAAAGGGTAACACCCAACCTGGTGTTCCTACCTGTTGCAAAGGGAGGTAGGTCTGTGAGAGCAGAAGCAGGCTTGGGAAGAATGAAGCTGTTCTCTGAAGGGTGGGTAAGACTTGAACAGACAGTAATAAAAGTGGGAATCAGCTTGGAAGAGAATGGACATCTCTGATTTGGTTCTTGAAGGGTCAGCCCTGGACATGGAGACAGAAGCACCATCCCTGGAGTTCTTATCTAAAGACCTGGCTGCTCCCTGTCCTCTCCTAGGATGCTGAAATTGGTGAAACGAAGTGCTTTGTAAACAAGTACCAAGTAGGGCGCTACTGTGACCTCTGTAGGGCCCAGTCCCTTCACTTTATGTATCAAGGGGACTGAAATACCAGGGGACAGACTGGGGGACTTTTTCAAGGTCACACCATTCATAGAGGTGACCAAAGTAGAATCACCACCTATGAAGGAAGGTCTAGTGGAAATTAATAGGACCATGAAAAGCATTGGGTATTCAGGATCAAGTCATGGACAGCTCTAAAAGCTCTGGCTTTCATGGCACTCAAGCTTGCTAGTGTGGGGACAGGGGCCAAGGAACCCTTCTGAAATGGCAGTGAGCCTTCCTTTCCATGCCTCGTCAAACCCAACCATCCTGCACAACTTTCACTGATGATGGCTTCTACCATGAGCTTTCCTTTTCTAGGTGTCTGCTTCTTTTTATGGCATAATTTAGTGAATTTATTCTAGTATTCAACTGACATGGCATCTGTAGCTGTGGGTAGTTATGAATATGACACATCCAAGGTATTGAGGTATCACGTGCCCTGTCATACTTACGACTTCACGTGTGTTCTGCCTGCTTTCCTGGAAGTTCCTGAAAGCCAGGACACCAAGTTATGCTCCTTAGTTAGCTTCCAAATAGTAACTCATAAAGTAATCCAGACTGCTTCTGAAGTGTAGATTTTTTGTAGGGAGGCCACTTTAGAATAGAACACAGGGCCTTCATACTGAGATATAGCCTCAGCCTGCATGTAGGTATGCATGTATTTATTTATATTTTGAGATAGAGTCATATTAAATCACTGAGTAGCCAGGTTGGGCTTGCGTTTGCAATCTTCCAGCCTTGACCTCCCAGGATGGTGACAATGTCGATGTGGACCATTTTTTAGAAAAATAGAGCATTAGTAGATATAAGAAACCAAGCTCCTTCGTAAAGCATATCACTTACATTCAAATGCAAAAACAGATGTATTTAATTAACACAACCTGCGTTTGCCTCTGTAAGTTAGTCCTTTTCCCCACCATTCTCCCCTAGTTTTGAATCATTAAATTCTGCCAGTTATTCCTTCTTAGAGAGTAGAGAAGGTATACTTTATCAAAATCAGCCAAATGTTATCCCAACTGCAATCTTCTGCTCCTTTGGATTCTTACCTAAAAGCTCGTTAGTGAGCAGAATTGAGGTTCAAACTTTGAGGCAGGGCTAATATCTGTTCCTTTCCACAGCAGGTCATCGAGACCAGTTTGGGAACTAGCTTTACTTTTTATCTAAAATCCCTTTTCTGCCTAAGGCGCACAGCTAAAAATGCATCCTAGAAGTGTCATGTTGGTGGCGATCATGAAAGATTAGCCCTTGCAAAAGCCAGGTGCTTGTTTTCTCTTCCTTCATTTCTTTCTCTCCTGGGTATACAACAGCTACACTTCCAGTGTGCTGGGACACAGGGCTGCAATTAATGCAAACCAGGACATGCATTTTGGAACAGTACTTGGCTACCACGGATTTAAAGTTACTTCGCTTCACTTACAATCGCTATTTTCTACTTTTTCCACACAAATGAGACCTCTTTCTCACTTGGAATGTATTTTAATTACCTGTTTAGCTTTCCCGATCTCAGTCCTCCTTTGATATCTATAATGAGAACTATCTAGGGTTTCCAAGAACAGCAAAAGACGTTCGTCACCCCATTTCTCACGGTGCAGCAGCTATCTGCTACATTGGAACGAGACGACCACCTACAGCAGCTGCTGCTCAGCTGGCCTAAGGATGCTCCCTGGACCCGAACTGTCTGGAATGAGAAACATTAGAGGCCAGGTTGGGGATCTCAACTCTTCAACTCTTTCATCATTTCTTAATGAGTGCTTCCGGGCGGTGGGGCCGGAGGAGTATCTAACGGTATGCGAGAAGTATGCTATTGGCTTGCTCAGGAGCTGCCAGTTTTCTCCAGGAACATGAAGAGATAAGATTTTGTTGTTGTTACTTCAATTTCTGTTCTTTTTACCACTTCAACAATGGAAATGAATACTGAGGAGGAAAATAAGCCAGTGGCATCGTGTATGTGTGTGTGTGTGTGTTTTTTTTTTTTTTTTGAAAATCATTCATTCTGTCAGATGCAGGCCCAGTTTCCTTTGGGGCCACCAGCCTCAGCAAGCAATACTGCCCCATCGATCTCCTGGTTCCGAGAATGGAGGCAAGGAGAATGGCAGAATTCTCAGATACAAGACAGAGCCAGAGCCCAGTGCCAGGCAATGTGCAAGTTTATTGTTTTTAATCATGGATCTGGGTGGGGAGCAGAGAGTTCCAGTTTCAGGTCACTCGTCCCAAAACCCTGGCTGAAGGCACTCACATCAATTTAATTACTACAGTTCCAGGGACTCAATGATCTCTTAGGAACCATTAGCTAAATCAGTCTTGCCCCCATGTAATTAATCACCAGGCCATACAGGAACCTCCTTTTGGACACTGTATTTACCAAGTCTTAATTTCTCCCAGAGTCAGGTCCTTAAGGTTTTGGAGTTAAAAACACTGGAAAGAAAAATAATTCCCGAGCTTTGATGCAAATTAAAGGAAGAACGAAACTACTAGTTTTTAATGATCCACTTTAGAGGCTGCTCAGGCTTACACTTAATCCTAGGGGCTCAGTTTGATTTCCCCGGCTCCCTAAGACTCTTTTTCTCTCAGCTACAAATCTCTAGTTATTTGGACTCTGTAACCCTTTCCTTTGGATTTCTCTACTTTCATGAAAGTACTGCACTCTTTCAAGTGTGAGCAGGGCTATTTTTCTTCCTCACACTTTTTATTCTTTTCTGTATTGTTCTGTAGTCTGGTACTTGATTGGACTTTTATTACCTAATAGTCACAGCGAATATCCCTTTGGGAGTTTTAAGGTGTTTTATAAACATTCTATATTTTTTCCAATTAAGAAAAATGAAATTTTAGAGGAGTTTGAACTCTTGCTAATATTCACACCGAGAATTAAGGATCCAACTGTAATAATAAGACCTAGCATTTGTTTAGTGCTAACTATATAAAAGGTACTTTAAATATCTGTCTCATTTAATTCTACTAAGACTATGTAGAGGAAATACCATACTGTCATCTTATAGATGAGAAAAATTTGACACCTATTTATAAATTAATAGATAAACTTGGCCCCAAGTCTTCTACTTAGCAAATGGCATTGTTGAGACCTGAACCAGACAGCCTTATAGCAAAGAGTTTATTCTGTAACTAACATTCTTGCCTTCCCAGAATCAATTTGAAATAACTCTTAAATTTTTCCAAATGAGAATATGATAAAATGGCTCTGATGTCTCACTCTCATGGACTTAACTGAGATATTTATGAATGTAATGCAAGCAGAGTTTCATCTTTGTGGCCCGCCCATTTAAGGCCATGAATCTGACAATGAAAGTAAGATACTATACTCCTACTTGAATCCTCTGGGTCAGAATTATTTGACTCTTCCTGATAAAGTCCATGGGTTGGTGCTGATTCATCCTTATCTCCTTACCAGGTTATTTTGTTACTAAAAGACATGCTCTTTCAAGTTGGAAGATTATGGAAAGGTTTCTGCCTGGACACAAAATCAGGGCATATTCCACTTTTTCCAATGAGCCAGCAAGGTGTAAACTCATTAACAACATTAGCTGTGCTTATAAGCTTTGTCTCACTTTCTCAGTGAGGCCTTTTCAAAACCATTTGAGTCTTTTGTGAGTGATGAAAAGTACTTAAACCAGAAAAATGGGAGAAATGGTTTCATGGGGGCTGAAACTCCCTACATGTAAAAAGAAAGGTGACAGTGGGACAATTTAAAATATATGTGGTGTTTTCTTTCTACTAGATGCCAACAAAAATGGTAAATAGCTGATTTTAATACCTTGACATACATTTTTCAGAAGGTATTTTGGAAATATTTCACAATCAGATTAAGATTTAAGTAGTAAAAGCAAGCGAAAGATGAAATATCTGAAGCAGAGATAAGAATTCAGAATAATTTTTGACTGAAATAAAATCTGACTGTTGGAGCTCTTTATGGGAATTTACTTAGTTAATAAGCTTTGAGGTTTAGCACAAGTATAAAGATTTGCATGCAGAAGAAAATAACATGAATTGGCCCATAATACTACCTGTGACAGCCCCCATGGGAAATCCAGTATGGGAACTGACATAAAGGAGGAAAGGGGGTATGGCGGAAATGGAAGTCCTCAGGAACTCAGAATGGCAGCAGAAAGCCCTTTAGATGGTCTACGGAGGTGAGAAAGTATTGAGCTGTCTTTGCCTACAATGGTGTGGGTTCAATTTTCCTTCCATTTATGAAGAATTTATGAAGCTGAGGAAGCCTGTGGATTTAAGTAAAGTTTGTTATTTGGTCAACAATAACCACTGACTGATTGACTGACCGACTGATTCACTGAACATGTATTGAGCACCCGCACCTAGCTAGACAGTGTTAGGTGCTGGGAGAACATTTGTGAGTCACAGCAGACAAGACCTCACTGCCCAGACCTTCACGGGTAGAGAAAGCCATGACTGAAGAGTCACATTGCTAGGTGTATAGCAAAGACCGTGAGGAAAGGAACAGAACTGAGCTGTGGTGGTTTGTAACAGAAGATCAGTGCTGGATTGGGACTCCATAAGAAAATCAGAGTGGGAGATGTTTGAGTTGAGTTTTGAGGAATGAAATGGAATTACCAGATGGAAGCCCCTGGCAAGTGAGGGCCCTGTTAAGAGGGAGACCAGCAGTTTTGTGGATCTGAGAGTCAGTGTGGGTGGTGAGAGCGGAGGGTGAGGGGCCAGGGTGTGAGTGACACAAGGGCAGCTGAAAGAGGCCACACAAAGTGATGGCTTGTGGACTTCACCTTGAAAGCAATGGGGTATCCTCAGGTGCCGAAATGTTGTAACTCTTAGGTTAGAGTGGGCTGTATACTACAGATCCAGTAGTGCTCATTCATCCCTGACTGTCTTGGAGAGAACAGGTAAAAAGGGGAGGTGTAGGCAAGAATGTCAAGGGGTTGGTTAGGAGGCTACTGCTGCGGGATTATGGGAGCTCTGACTTGACGATGAGCACGCAGAGAGGGAGATGAGTTTGAGAGATACTATCATCGAAAATCAACATACTCAGTGATGGGGAGGAGACAAAAAGTAGAATAAAAGAAAAATGGAAAGATGGGGCCACTGTTCATCTTGACAGGCCTAGGCCCGGTAATGTACCATGATCTTATGTTCGTAAAATAAGCCTAAAGATCAGTAACTTCCAATACATTCTAGGATATTTAGATGCACATTGTCGGAAAGTATTTATATTTAATTTATTTACTTATAACACTAAGGATTGAACTGAGGACCTTTGCACTGGCCTATACCTCCAATAATTTTAATTTTTATATTTTTAAATTTTGAGACAGAGTCTCACTAATTCACTAAATTTTCTAGGATGTGCTTCAACCTGTGATCCTCCTGTGTCAGCCTCCCAGAATGCTGGGATTATAGGTTTGGTGACCACACCTAGCTAGGATTCTTTTACATCATGGCCCTCTTATATCTTTTTTTAAAAAAATAAAATAAAAATCACTAGTTACCCCTTTAATGTTCTTAAAATATGATGGTCATTAACTCACTACAAAATACATTTTTTCACTCCTAACAATTTTCTAGGTATACTTTTAAAACTATTTTTTGTTCTTATCAGCTAATTCTTTTTCAAACTTACATACATCCTAAGAGATACGGATGTCTTACACAGACAAAAGTCCCTTTCGGTGACCCAGAGATGTCTAGATGTCTCTGATACTTGGTGCTCTTTAAGAGTATTTATTAGCACAGTCCAAATTGAAGAAATCCAGAAGTTCACACTAGTAATTTAAAGTTCAAAAGACCTTATCAATTTCTACAACTCTATGTCCTGCTTTCTGTAAAATACAGGGCGGCATAGGACAAGTGGACATATGGATCTTAACAGATAAAAACAATCCACATTGCAACCATCAGAGTAACTACAGTTGTAAAATTTGCATATATAGTAACTAACAACTTTTTGAGTATAATTTGGTTTCCAATGTCAGTTCTTCCCTCAAGCACTTACTGAATCCCATACTGTGCACAGCACTATTCAATTTTGTTGAGGGAATAAAACACAACTGGTAGTCAGTTTCCACACACGGATTTTTGGTTTAATAATACAAGAGACCCAAATTCAACACATCACGCCTTTCTCTCTTCCTCTATAAGCCAAACAAAAAGTGAAAGGTAAAAATCAATCAAAACTTGTTTTATTTTTTTCCCTGTGTAGCCAGTTCCAGATGGCTGTTACCACCACCACCTGCTTCTCCTTCCACCAGAGTCAATCCCTCAGACTTAGCTCCATTATCTCATCTAGCTCATTTCCAAGATAGTGCTGGAGGCCGTGACTCCTCCCTTGACTCTGTATTTCCACCACTGAGAGTAGGACAGGAGTAGCAGAAGGAGCACTTGACTCTGGATCAATAGGGAACACAGAATTCAAATCCTGGCCTCGTCACTTCCATGAGAATCTGAGTCAGTTAATCTCCTTGGACCTACGTTACCATCTGTAGAACAAACATTGCTGGGCTGGAAGGTTCGCAGAATCCAATGAGGAGCTAAATGCCAGGGATGAGCCCCATTCTCAAGTAAGACTTAGAAAAAAATGGATCTCACGATTTTCTACAGGATAAATGTAATAATAATTATCATAGCATAATAAGCCAAAAAGATTGAAAATTACATCTCATGTATTCAGTTTCCTCTAACACTTGTGTGTAAATCTTCCTTCCTTCTTCATTTGCAAAGTCTCCATGCATCCTGACATGAGTCAGACTAGGTTACTTCCTGTGCTGTATACATGCTACATTAGAAATTTTAAGAGCAGAGTGACTGTACTATTCATGGGTGGATCCCTGGTACTTAATTACTTGGCTCACACTGACAGCTCAAAGAATATTTGTTGAAGAGGGTGGGCATTCTTCATTGTGGCATAACATAATGGTGACGATTATAACATAAAAATAGTAATAGTAATAACAGTAAATTATTGCTAATCATACACACTGATTGAGCCAAACTTATTATCTCATCTGAACATTATAATCATCCTATTTTGTGGCAGCAATTTTGATCCCATTTTACTGATGAGAAGGCAGAGGCTCAGACAGATTAAATAACTTCCCTGATACTGAATGACTGATTGATTTCATTGATTTATGTAACAAACATTTTAAATAGTCTTCATTGCCTTGGAGTTTTTTCTGGGGGTTGGGACGTAACCTGCATCTTCCTCTTTCTTGATGAATGAGGTACCTAACTCCACGGAGCTGACAGTCTAATGACAGAAGAGACACTCACCTAACAATGAGATGATGTCACAAGATGGTAAGCAATAAAGTAAAAAAATAAAGAAAGGTAAAGCAAACCATGTGAGGAAATTATCACTTTTCATAGGGGAGTGAATAAAGGTTTGCCAAGCAGAATCCAACATCAAACAGAAACTGGCCCTGAAAGCCTGGGGGGCGGGGAGGGGATTGGGGAGATTACTTTAAGCATGGGCAAAGTAACTGCAAAGGCCCCAGGTAGAAGTATTCTTAGTATGTTCAGCAAACCAGACTGCCAGTGTATTTGAGGACAGAAGACGACAATAGTAGTATGGAAGAAGACAGACAAGAGCCGAGAGGTGCGTGGGTTCGGATTAGGCTCAGCATTGTGGGCACTGTACAGAATTTGGCCATTACTCTGATTCAGAAGGAAAACAATTAAGAGTGTTGGGGAAGAAAAGGAACAAAATATGTCCTGAGCTTTTCTGCGTAATAGATTTTTTTACCCTGATACATACAAAGTATAATTTCAACATGCAGTCAATGTAAACATCACCAGTTTCCAAATTTTTTTTTAGTACTAGGTTTTTGAAATGTAGTGTCTATTTTATACTTACAGAACATCTCAATTTGGACCCTTCATGTTTCAAATGCATAAAAAAGGCACATCCAGCCATGTGATACTGTACTGGCAGTGCAAGTTTCAGTCTACCAATGAAGCCCTCCCTTCACCTTGCCTTCCTCAAGCACAGAGATCACTGGCATGTGCACAAGACTACATCCTTGGTAAAGGTCAAAGACACATGAGTGGTTTGGTTTTAAATTCCTCCCCTGGCTAAGCAGACAGCTGGCGCTGGTCACTGAACAGCGCCGCAGAGTTCAGGATAAACATAAACTGAATCGAAGGATCCTCAAGGTTTCAAATAATCTCTCCGAATGGAAAGAAACCATAAAGAAGAAACCGATACACACGTCTCCAGTGCAATGAAACAAGGCTGGCATAGAATTTTACATCTCAGAGTTATCAGTACATGTGTGGCACGTAAAGTCAACAGACGGAGAAGCAAAAACGAGTCAGATGTAGATGCTCCAGTTCCCCAAGTTGAATGTAACTATTAGATATCACAAACTCACACCAATAAAAATGGTAAGTATGGAAAGGAAATAAAGCCAGTATCTGGGATGGAATCATCTCAGGAGAGAGTGTGGAATACAAAGGGTGGAGAGCCCCAGGTAGAGAGACAGGTGAAGGAGAGGGGAGTGCTGACTTCCAGGTGCTCAGAAATATGGGGGGCAGAGTAAGGTGAGACAGAGGTAGGTGAAAAACTGACAGATAACTGTTCTGGGGATTTCAGCAGTGCTTCATAGATGAGGGCAGTGACCGTGACCATCTGGGTTAACAGGTGCTGACAGGTTAGGTCCACCGAGGCCTGACCACGAACCCTGAGACCTGGCCACGGGAAAGGTACTGACTCATTGGCAAGTGCACCATTAGAATTCATCACTGTTGGCAGACACTACAGCGCCGTGTGCAGCACTGCCTGCCAGGCTTCTGGCTCTGCACCCCAAAGACCTGGGCCCAAACTCTCTTCCTCTCTTAAGGTCCCCAGGTTCTTCTGCAATGGAGCCTTCTTCAGTCCCTCCAATTCACTTCAACTCCCATGGCACTGACCTTGTTTTCATTGGCGACTAGCAGATGAGTCTTTGTATTAACAGAAATATGCTTGGTGATCACACTGTGGGTAAGGTAAACTAACATACAAAAGTGTGGCCTAATTACTGTGCTCCCTAAAGGGAGCATATGACTTTCTAAGTGAGAACATCCCCAAATAATCATCTGGAAGTAGAATCTCAGTGCTACTGGTCTTCAGGCAGGTGAGCAGTACAGCACTGGCAGGCGCTAAGACAGGACTAAACTGTGGGTAGGCATCTGGCTCTGGGCCCAGCTTTTCTACCGAGCTGTGTGACCTTGAGCAAGGCACTTCAAAATTCTGGGACACAGTTTCTTCACCTTTGAAATGAACAGATTGCATCACAATGACCCAAAGGACTTTCTACCCATTTCAGTTCAATCGGTTCAGAAACTAAACAGTAGTATTAAGACTTACTTGCATTTGTGGCCTTTCTTTCTATTTGAACTGTAGGACAGATCTCATATTTTGCATCAAACAAAAAGCACATTAAGTATTTTTTTAATTGAATGGATCACAAAGGATACACACATGATTCAAGGAACAAGCTCAAATATGGAAACAGAACTGTACTAGAAAAAGCAGCTAATTAAACTAAGGGAGCTGTAAAAGTTAGTAGGTATGTGGCATTATGGAGACTCATGAGCGCTGTGATCAAGAATATTAACCTACTAAGCCCAGGGTATCCTGGAGGGGCACAGAGAGGAGAGAAGTAGATCACCTGGAAAACGGAAGAAGGAATGCACACAGGTGGAAGGGCTTGAACCAGGAAAGGGAAGGGCGGTGGGGGTCTTGCATGTAAGCCAGTACCTGTGTGGTCCCTTGGTGGAGGACCGATGTCAAGACTGTCACTCTGATTCAGGCAACTTATCTATGCCAGATATATTACTGGCTTGTGGGCATGGAAGATGTGGGATTGGTGTAGAGACAGACAGAAGGTGCAGGTCCAAGGGCAGCGTGGCAAGTACTGGCCTGGAGGTATAAGCAGGGTGCTAGGAGATTTGGAGGCTGGATTTGCTCCTCTGCCCCTGACTCACCCTCCACCCTCTCTCTCCCCTTAGCTTTCTGGCCAGCCATGCAGGAGAGACTGTGGTGGTCTGTTTTACAAGGTTCCTTTTTCCCTCTGTCTTCTTTCCTCTATACTGTGGACTCTTTGATAAGAAATGAGGTCTTTGTTAATCTTAGTTCTAGCTCTTCCTACAATAGACCATAATGGATGTTAATTATTTGTTTGTGAAAAGATGTGGCTTGCTCTTCAGTGACAGCCATTCCTAGCTCATCGTGAAGGGTTCTTTCTGAAGCACTCTGTGTAGTCTACGCCTGTTCTACGACCATTTAGGGACCCTTGTGTGGCTGTGTCTCAGCCAAATGGCCCCATGCTCCATGAAAACGTTTTCCCATACCAGGTCTCCAAAGTTAGCTTCACCTCGCTATCAGCTCCATGTGGCTTCAGAAAAGACCCTAAAAATCTCTCTACCATAATTTCCGAGACTGCAAAAAGATGACAATAGTAATACTAACTTTACAGGGCTATTAGAAGAATAGAAATAAATATAATGTCCTGTAAAATTTATCATCTTTCTCATAAAAGATACCAATGACAATAAAGAACAAGCATCTTTTACTGGTTTCCAAGGCAAACCAAATCTTACAGGATTCCAAAGTAAACCTTTCTTTAACACATTGATCAGAAAAATAACGAACATCTTCTGAGCACTTGCTCCCTGCCAGGAACTGTTTTACTCCCTTACAAACCATCTCATTTAAACTCCACAAAAATAGTGTGTGGCAGAACCTATTCTTTCCCCATTTTAGAGACATGGAAAAATAGGGCAGAGAGGAATGAAGTGATGTCCTCAAGGTCTGGAGTCAGAGCCACAACCTGGGAAGCTTGACTCAAGGCTGTTAATCCCTTTGCTATACAGTATTATCATTTGCTTACTATTCCTGGAGGTATTACGTGAAGACACACCCGAAGACAGGAAACAACTGTCTACAACAAATAATGAATCAAATGGAAATTGTCAAGTCCCTAAAATTAATGTTAGCATTCTTGTGAGTTAGCTTCCACTCAGGTGTTGCACTCTAAAATTCAAGCTTAACTGTGTGTGCTTAATGGGATTAGTTCTTACCATCATGGCATGGCCAAGACCACCACTATTTTCTGGAGACTCACCTGAACTGAGCGCATGTTCCACTTGCTGCATGATCAGGAAGGGCGTGGTGGTCTCAGGTCCACATATCACTATGCCCGGCTGAGTTTCTGGAGGTGTTTTGTCCTTGGGCGCTGGCTCAAGGGTGATGTGGGAGATGGGTGTGTGGCCAGAGTTAGGCTCTTCTGTTGGGGCCTCTGGTGTAGCGGGAGCTGCTGTGGGCTGGGTGCTGGGCACAGGGTAGCTGCTTTCAGTGGTGATGGAGGCAGAAGAAGCCTCAGTTGGTGGGGTTGATAGTGATGAGAATGATGAGGCTGGAGCTTGAGGGGGGACAGGGGTCAGAGGCTGTGATGCTGCAGCTGGCACGCTTGTTCTGGGACTGCCTGTGCTGTGCTCCACAGCTGTGGGTGTTGGGTGGACTTCCCCAGCTGTTGACAAGAACCCAGGAGGCAGGGGCTCTGAGTTTGTGCCTTCCTGATTTGGAGTGGGGCTGGTGATGGCCTCTTCCCTGGTCTCAGTGGAGTTGTTTCTGGGCAGTGGAGATGTTGGGGATGATGTGGTAACAGGGAGTCCCGAGGTGTTGTTGTGAGTGCTGTTAGCTGGGGGAGCCGTGGTGGTAGCAGTGGTGCTCTGCACAGAGCTAGTCCAGATGGCAGCTGGTGAGGTCACTTTTTCCAGAAGAGAAACAGGCAAAGGGGCTGATGTTGGCCCACTGTGCACTCTCAGTCCTGTGAAAAAAACAACACAAAGGCGGTTAATAGGTGAAAACCATGCGATACGTGAAATAGAAGCAAGGCCACTGCCCTATGACTGTTCTTCAGCATTGTCATTGGTAGTTCCCATTTCGCACTGTGTCCTCCCCAGTCACGAAAGTGACTTTTAAGACATGTTCTTACCACTAACTGCTCCTCCCTTGCTTTGTGAGGTCTGGGTAAGAGCCGCTCGTGGGTCCCTCAGCTCAAGACCAGCAACTGGGTGTTATGAAATAATGTCCCCTGCTTGCTTAACATAGTGGCCTCCCAGAGGGAAATGACTTAATAGAATTCAAGGTGTCAGCTTCAAAGTACCTGTGAGGATGGTGAAGATGTGTGTGTGGCGGAGGGGAGGTGTGGCTGGTGATATGCTTGGTGACCGGCCGCAGGGCAGGCTATGTCTGCAGAGGGCCTTCACTCCTGCCTCGCCCACTGCAAGGCCAGAGGAGTGCACTGGCTGGCTGTCCTTGCCTCAGCCACTTCTGCCCTGATACACAGGGATGCAGGGCTGGCAGCCGGGAAGAACACATATGAAGGCATATTTTTCCACAGAAGAGGAAAAAGGAGGATGTTCCAGAAGTAAAACTAGAAGGAAGAATTCAAGTTTCTGAGACTGGGACCTAATTCTCTGCAATTTTAGGCTGAGGGTTTTATAGTCACATCGTTTTGCCAAAGGCTCTTTTTTGTATTTTGTAAAATTTAAAGCTATTTTCTTCCCCTCCCTCCCTATATTTACCCTGCACATTTCATTTATTCACTCATTCCCTGTTTATGAAATGGTTTCTCTAGCTGGTCCTAATATTGCATCACTCCCGGTTGCTGAGGGAGAAGAACTGGAAGCTCAAGCCCAGCTCGGGCAATTTGGTGACTTGGTGAGATGCAGTCTCCACATCAAGAGTAAAAAATGGGCTGGAGATGTAGCTCAGTGTGAAGACCCTGGGATCAATCCCCCGTATGATAACAAACAAACAAACAAACAAATAAAAACACACGAACAAATAGCTTCTCGGAGATGCTTCTCTGTAGACGTGGGATCTCACTTCCTCTCTTCATAGGCTTCTTATACTACTTATTATTCCCCACCTGGTTTTCCCCTAGTCGTTTCCATCTCAGAGATGGGAACCCCATTTGCAAAGTTGCTCCTTAAAAATGGAGTCCACCTCTGTCATGTATTTCTGTCCCTCACATGTCACATCGAATCCTTAAGGAGCCACAGAGACATTACTTTGACAATATAATCCCATGCGTTGTCCAAGCCCCCATGGTCACTGCCCTGGATGACGGCAACAGCCTCTTAATCGGCCTTCCAGTTTCTGAGTTTCCTCCCTCAGTCCAGCCTTTACACACAGCCAAGAAGATGTTCTAAATAGCAAAGGGGTTCAAGTTTTTTTTCACTGATCCAAGCACTTGCAACTCATTCTGCTGTGCTCAGAACAAAAGTGCGAACCTCCCTGCATTTCTCACTCTGATCATTCTGACTGGTCGCCAGCCAAAGTCACTTCTTTAGAGGAGCCTCCCCGGATGAACCTAATTGAAATCACTGCTATTCCATCCCTGTGTCTATTTTTCACATATTAAAGCTTTTTTTTAATCATGGCAAAAATCTACATCCCCTAACATTTGCCAATTTAACCATTTGACATGTACAGTTCAGCAGCATTAAGCATATTTATCACGTTGTACGAATCGTCTCCACCACCAATCTCCACAATCTTTTCATCTTCACAAACTCAAACTCTATGCCTGTTAAAAATCTCCATCTTCCTCTTCCTGCCTATGGAAACAACCATTTTACATTCTCTATGAAATTGATGCTATAAGTTCTTAATGTAAAGATAAAAATCATATTTGTCCTTTCACGACTGGTTTATTTTACTTAGCACAATGTCTTCAAATTTCATCCAAGTTGTAGCACGTGTCACAATTTCCTTTCTCTTCAAGGCCAACAATATTCCATTGTTTGTAATACCACATCTTGTTTATCTGTTCATCCACCCTCAGTAGGGATGCTTCTACCTTTTGGCTACTGTGGATGACACTTCTGCACACATGGGTATTCAGGTATGTTTGTATCCTTGCTTTCAATTCCTCTGCGTATACAGCCGGAATTGCTGGGTCAGACAGCCAGTCTGCATTTAATTTTTTAAGGCATCGACATACTTTTTGCTTATTTCTGCTTTTCATAACACTAGCATCTCTTTCCAGCACAATGTATGGTCAATAAGGGCAGAAAGATGTGGTCTTATTCACGTCTGTTTCCCTGGAGTGCTAGGTCCCAGGAAGTGCTACGCGAGTGCTTATGGGAGGAGGCAGGGAGGCAGGCAGGCAGGAAGGATTCACTTGAGAACTTCATTCATGAATCTCCCCAGTCTCCCCACTATCTTCCACATACCACTCAGCGGGGTGGCCTCATCCCTCATGGCTTACCCAGGGAGGGAAGGGCCTTCTCTCTGGCTCTGAGTACAAGGTCTTTGCCTCACTCTTTGTCATTCTGTCTTTCTCCTGTTAGATCTTCAGCTATTCAACCCTACACACCCCAGGGAGATTTCCTTGGGGAAGGCACAAGGGTAAAGGCCAACCATAGTCAAGATTCAGAAGGAACAGAACACAGGACATAAAACAAGACAGAAGAAAAAAAAAAAGAAAAAGGAAAGGCCAAAGCGGAGGCACATTCCTGTACTTAGGAAGAAATCTGCTTAATGTGTTGTTATGCCAAGGGACAGATGCATGAGCTGATGGAAAATGGTGCTAAAGTCCAATGTAACATTGTACCTGAATGTAACATTTGAGTTTTTATCAAAACAATTATTTTCATTTTATATCAAATAAGTTTATCAGAAACCGAAGCTTGTCATGACAGCATTGATGTATAATCAGTGTTAGGGCATTTATCTTGCCTAGTATGCATGAGGCCCTGGGTTCAAATCCCAGTGCCAGGGGGAAACAGTATTAAAACGGTTATTCAAGACCACGAACTGTAAGGAAGTCACTTTCCTAGTAAACAGGAGGATAAGTCTCCCAACTTAGGCCAAATAATATTCCATCCTGTTATGTAGTCTATAAGTAGCTGTGAACTGTCTCAACAGTTTCAGGATAAATATAGACCAAAAAATCTTAAAAATACGACAAAACAGCAGTTAGGACAAATATTGTTGAAACACTGGATTTTCATATGAGATCTTTGAAGCTTACTAGATTGGTATCCTGACAGCTTTCATGATGATTAAAGATTCAGATGTAAAGAAGGAAATAAATAATGAAAGAAAGAAAGAAACAAAGAAAAGAAAGAAATAACAACGTTTAACTAATATTTATAGCATCATATTTGGAAACAGGCAGGAAGAACCTCAGTTTGTTAGCTGAGTCAAAAATTCTCTGAGAGTCTGAAACAGATGAGGAATCACCAAAGGAATATCAATTCCCTCCCTCCTTCCTTCCTTCATACCTTCCTTCCTTCCTTCTTTCCTTTGCTGATTCATTTCACTTGTTTAAGCATTTATTGAGACGCTTCTACATCCATAGTTTTGCCTTTGAAGCATTCACTAACAGACAATAACAATATCCAACTTCCTATAATTTGATATGAAAAGTGCTTCATAAGAGTCAAACCAAGTTGCAATAGAAGCCCATAGGAAATATTAATAAATTTTGTGAGGGGACCACAGAATATAAAAATACACAAATGTCATTTTCACGTGACATTTAGAAAAGTCACAGAAGAAATGACATTTCAATTGGCTCTGAGTGGATAAGAATGGACACGATGCTACTTAAGATAGATGTTCAGGGTGACACTCACATTGTCTTTGCAGTGCATTTAAAAGTTGTATTAGGGAAATCACCACAGTGTTAAAAATGGTCTGCCCCAAGAATTGGTTTTGTGGCTGGAGATTTCCATTTCCTTGTTTAATTCTTACTAATATATTTTTATACTCCCACCTTGCCTGCCTCCAAAGAGGACTAGAGGTGGACAGCATTTCCCATGATTACATGCTGAGAAATTGTTTCAAGGACTTTACAGCCTTACTCAGGCAATTTCTACTCTTACCAAACTAACAATGTATGAAATTGTGTGACGGTGCTGGTTATAATCACTTAAACGAGGCACTTAAAACCTTTTCTTTGCTTAATTGGATGGTATGTTCCACTACCTGCTGTAGGGTAAGTGTAGAACCAAATGGGTATGATAGTGGGAGTCAGCGGGGGATGGAAAGGGTGCAGGAGGCCCCCAAATGGGAAAGAATTGCAAAGTTGATGTGATATACATGTGCACAAATAATCAAGTTCATTGTAAACATTACGTATTGCATATATATTAATAAAATGGTGGGAAAAAAAGATGGTCAAGGCTGGACATGTTTGCAGAGGTGAGTAAGCAAATGAGGGGAGGGATGTGGAGATAGGAGTCAATGTGAGAGATCTCATGCATCCAAGAGGAAGAACTGAGCTGCGTCTACTTAGAAAGAATTGTGTGAAGATAGTCAGAAGTGAAATTCTTGTCTTTGAGTCCTCAGTGGCATCCTGCCATCAGGAAGCAGGCGGAACCCACGGGAGCTTGGCCATCGAAGAAGGGCAAAAATGCAGTGCTCCAAACACCCACACTTGAACCTGGAGTGCAGTCGTGTTTCTTTTAAAATGAGAATTTGTTTTAATAGTTCCTTGAGAAAATGTCAGCTAATAAAATGAAGAAAGCAAGCCCATTCATCCTATGCTTACAGGTGAATGACATCGCCAGGCATGGTATGTCCTAGCATGGGTGACGAAGGGCCCGCATACAAGGAATGGACTGACTCCAGGAAATAAATCTCTTACATTGAGTCCAAATGTGAGGTCAAAGGGCATGGGTCAACTTAATTCGACACGCTTCCTTCTAAGTTTGCACATAGGGGTTTTTCCTAAAGTTTGCTCATAATCAAACATGCTTCCTTGTGGCCAGAACAGCTGACAGACTGTTGCTCTGAAGAAAAGCAGACTCTTAGCTGGAAGGAAGATTATTTGGTTTCAAGTGTATTGTCCTTTAGGGGGTAGACCAATAACACTGTTTCCAAATCTTTGATATTTGAAAGGGCTTGTGTTTGGCATGGTCTCCAATTTCTTGCCTTATTAGGAAGAGGGATTTGAGGGCTGGTGTCTGAGCATGCAGACAAAGTCTCCCAATGCTGACAGACGTTACTAGGTACTTTTGGCTGAAGAGAATATGCTCTATATAGCTCTTCTGCATGGGCATGAAGGATAGGGGCCAGCAAGTCCCCTGAACTCTGTCACTTTTGCCTGGATTCCATGAGGAATAACCTGGGCCAGTGCCAGAGTAGCAGATGGCCTGATTACTTGCGTTGGTCTCTTGTTTATTATTTAACCCCTGGCCATATCCTTCTCTGCCTCCAGCTTGTGTAGTACCTGGAAAATATGTGACAAAGATCTGGAAAATTTGGGAAACTTGATCAATGTGTCAGGTCCCTTCTTGCTGCCACCAAGTCTGGTAAGATTGTTGCCTGTGGGCTCTTGGGCCCTGGGGCTGCAAGATTATGCAGGTTTAGCAATTCCTAATATTGACTCCACATAATACTGCTGTGAGCTTCTGAAAAGGCCAAGGGACAGACATCACACACGTGTGCGTGCACATGCACACACACACACACACACACACACACACACACACACACACAATGAATGAGATGAATGCACTATGCAAGGCCTTATTTATATCAAGCACTTTTTCTTTACACATATCATCTAGTTTAATCATCATATAAACTTCAGGTTAGGCATCTCACAACCTCCTTTTCACAGATAGTTAGAAAGAGGCTCAGGAAAGCTAAGAGCACACGGCAAACACACAGCACAGCTGAACCTCCAACTGGCTTGCTTCATGACTAACCTTTTAACCTCTCTATGATACTGCAGTGGGAAGTGTGAGCACGTTGTTGAAATATGGGTGCCATGTTTGTAAGGCAATCCATCTTCAGTTTTCCTCTTTCTCTCCTAATAAATTCTACGTCTAATGTGAGCTGCCAGGGTGATCTTACAAGCGCTACTGACTGCATGAACCCTTCCCTTCTCTTAATCCTATCACGGGCTCCTTAATGCCTGGGGCTAAATCCCGACCATCCTGGCACAGCACGCTCTATGTTTAGCGGTCTCTTCACTCTACCCTCGTGGGCTCTGTGAACTTGTCAGTCTGAATCACTGTGAGTTCTTGAAATATTCCGGGACCATCTGCCTTCCTGCCTTGGTACTGCTGCTCTTCTTCCACCAGCTCTTTCCTCCTGGATTCCCCTTCTGCCAGTTCAAGTTGGAAAAATACACAACACAACCTCCTTTATGAAATATACTTCAAGTAGGCAGAGCCTGTCTCCTCTGAGTGGTCCCGGCATCGACAGACTCTAATTGCTGTGCACATTACACTAAGCTACCTTTTCTTTCTGAGCTGTTTTCCCATCCAGCTGGCAGAACTAGTAATAAGAACAGTACCTTGTCCTTTGTGTCTTGGTGCCTGGCACAGACAAAATGCTCAATAAATATTGAATAAAAGCATAGATTTTGTGCCCTTTGAAAAACAGAAATGCTTTCTGGCTTATATGCTGGGTCACGTTAGCAGATATGTACTCTCCCTTTGATTGGTGTGTAATTCCAGTCATCAGCTAACATAAAATTTTAGATGGGCCTCTAAATGGATTTTTCTTATTTTTATACAAGCAACTTGCTTTTTCAGATAACAGAGATTTCTTCTCTCTATGACACCGAAACTGGGTCTCACTGTGCCACATCCAAAAATGTTGCTCACATGTCTTTTGCTACAGCTAAGAGTACCCAAAATTCCTGAAGGTTCACATGACATCTGTAAAACCATTACTCATTAGAGTGTGATTCAACCATATGGTATCTGAAAGTGATCATATGTGTGGACAGAATGTGTATGCCCAAAGCCATCAGACCTGCTTACGAAAACACTTGTTTGAAGTAAAGCGATATTCTCCTGAGTGTTTTGTTTATGGAAATGAGATATAAATCAGTCAAAAAAAGAGGGAAGAGCTTCTGTTTTTCTTTTTCCAGCCATCAAATTAGAACCCACAGACCTGGCATATGACTCAATTTCTCCATCCATAAAATCAGTACTGATGCTATCGCCAGGCTCCCTGTGATATCTAGCTGTGAATACTAATGAGGAAATAACATTTGTGAGGAATGTTGTACTTCCTGGGGAAAAATACACCATTTTATCTTTTTTCCTCAGCAGTAACATATGTCTTTACCAGCCAAATATCCCCAAAACTCAGGGCCCCTAGGCTGGGACTGTGGTGGCTGGCTCCTGGAAGAGGCCGTGCAGACGAAGCAAGGATACTGACAGACGTCTGAGATGCTGAAGGTGCCACACAGGAGCTTCCAGGGCTGCAGAGCTGGGAGCAGAAGCAATAATGTGGGGGAGTGAGTGGCTTCTCTGGGACTGCTAGATGACATGGGTATGGTGTATTGAGTGGGTAGTGACAAGGGGGAAGAGGCTCTAATGCCACAGCCTGGGGATTCTCTGAGGGCCAATGCCATGTTCTCTGAAACTCCCTGTCATAGGCTCAAGCTCAACATTTGTGGAGACGGGGCAAGAGCACACACAAAGCCCTGCAAAGAGAATGTCTAAACAGACAACTATGATACATTAAGCTTCCTCTGTGGCTTGGCCTGTGTGCTACCAGCGCCTGTAGCCACTCCCAGGGAATCCCTCTCATAACCCCAAGGTGAGTGGGACCAGGAAACTGCTTGACCAGTGCAGGCCAAAGCAGGGCCTGAGTCTCCCCATACCAGGAAAGTGCCTGACCTGTACACCTTCTTCATGCCTTACCTCTTTGGTAGGATTTTCAGGGATTCCTACGCACCATGGCGACCTCAGCCCACTGGGCCATGCAAGCTTGGAAAAGGTCCTCTGGAGAAAGAAGTCTGGGTTCAAAGCAGGGCAGTGTCATAGGTTTTGCCAATTTCTGGTTATTTCCAGGGCTTCAGGGGATAAGAAATGACTTGACTATGATTTGGGCTTATAGAAAGAAGGTGAGTGGAATGGTCCATCACCCCATAAACAGCAAAAGACCCCTGTATTTTACAAACATCTAAATACAAGGACTTCTTTCTTTTCAATCCCATGGATTTTTTTTTTTTTTTGGGTAACTAATTGAGCAAATATAAAACAGAAAAGAAAGATAAGGACTCTTTCACTCCCAATAAGTGCCCTGTCCTCTCGTGACACGACCCCCCCCAAGGTAGCTCCTATTCCTACTTCCATCTCTTCTGTTCCTTTTGCCTGCATGCAGACTTCTCATAAATGGAACCACACAGTATTTATTTTTTTATTTCTACATTCTTTCACTCACCATGGGACCCACCTGTGCTGTGGTGCAGCATATTTTTACTGCTGAGCTGTATTCAACTGCGTGACTAGACCACAGTGTATTGATACATTCTAACGATGAGCATGTGAGTCATTTTCAGTTTAGGGTTGCTACCAACAAAGCTGTTTGAGTAATAGCTTCTCATTTAACACTCTCCTGCCAAATTCATGGTGATCCACACATATGAACTCATTAATCTTCATAAAAAACCTTAAGATTGGTATTATTAATATCCCCATTTTATAAGTGAGCACACAGAGGCCCAAAAGAATTAGTTAACTTTCCAGAATATACAACTAGAAAGTAGTGTGCTTTGGATTCAAACTCTAGGAAGTAGTTTTTTAAAATTGCTTTTCCATTCTAACTACCATGCTACACAGCTGCACGCAGTGGTGAGGATGACAAGCCAAATCACTTATTTGCTGTGTGACAGGACAGCTTAATCACTCTGTTTCCTCATCTACAAGTCAGGATGACAACAGTACCTGCTTTTAAAAGGACTGTTGTGAGGACTAAATAAATAATTCATGTATGAAAGATACTGCTGCTTGGCCAACAGCTCTTTTCAATCCCCTTCTCGTCTATCTTCCTATAGAGGGTACAGAGTGAACTACGGTTCCCTAGCCTCCTTTGTAAAAATGTGGTGTCCGTGTACTCCAGTTCTATATCATTAAATGGATAGAACACAGGGTAAGACACTCCTGGAAAAGTTTCAGATATTTTGGAATGAAGGAGAGAACTCTCTCAGTGGCTACTCTTTCTTTCTCTTGGTGTCTGTACTGCAGGTGTGATATCTGGTGCAGGAGCAGCCGTCTTGTGAAATTAAAGTCAACCTACTAAGGATGAAGTAAGAGAACATTAGAAATAGCTTTTCTCCTTGATGATATGCTGACCTACTAAGTCTATCTCTAGACTTGCTATCAAATAAAGATTATATGCAATGAAGGCATTGTGGTCCCTGAGCAAATATTTTCCTTTATGTGCAATATAAATAATAGACTACATAAAAAACTTACCACACTGCTTGACACAAAGTACAAACTCAATAAATACTGGGCTATTGTGTTGACTGCTATTGAAAGCTGAGCCCAAATGGCCTCAGCCCCTTACTCTGCTAGTGATTTTCCAAAGGTGCTTTTACAGAAGCTATCCAAAGGATGCTTGTCCTCTGCATGGCACCAATGGCGCACCTCAGGAACGCAGTGCTTCCTACCCCCTTCACCAAAGCACCAGGCAGCTGGACCAGTCAGCATCCCAGAGGTGCCTCTGGCCTGATGCCTACTGAAAGCCAGGCTGCCTCACACACCCACAGAATAGATCAAAAAGGAAACATATCAAAGTCAGCTAAATGTGATTTGCATTTTTTTAACCTTACTTAAAAGTTCAGAAACTTCTGGAGCAATTTTCAAAATGAGTCTTGATATGACATGTTCAGTGGCCCCATGTGGCTCAGAAACAGACCTTAGCAACAATCGGGCTTCATACCTTGTGATATTGGGCTAGCTGGCCTGCCGTCATCAGAGCTATGAGGCCCAAGCTAGGGCACACTCACCAGAACAGCCTCTTGCTATTATCTTTCAATTTTAAGCATCACTTACAATGTTGCTTTTTACAAAGTTTTATGTGTTTTAGGACCAATTCAACAAGTACACATAGAAAGTCTGCTGTGAAGAGTGTACCCAGCATCAAATTCATGTGCAGGAAGGGATCCTGGGTAAGAAACACATTCATTCTATATTTCGAATGGCCTTTCCACTAGCTGCTACAATTAAACTCTAGTTTCTCTCATAATTATTGACGCCCAATGTCCCCTGAAGCTGGCCTTTCTGACTCAAGGCCTCGGATACTGAAACAGCCATATTTCCTTGTTGCTTGCCTTTTCTTCACATAGATCTATTTTTCCAAATATGCCGGAAGGACAGGGATAAATACTAGGGAAAAGAGATCAAGAAGTGATTAGGGGCTGACTGTGTATCTCAGCGTAGAAATTTCCTTGCCTAGAAAATGAGAGGCCCAGGTTCAATCCCCAGTGCATAATAGCTGGGAGTAGTGGCACACACCTGTAATCCCACCACTGGTGAGGTTGAGGCAGAAGAATTACGCTGAATTCTGGGCCAGCCTGGGCTATACAGTGAGGCCAAGACCAGCCTGAACTACAGAGTGAGACCTTTTCTCAAAAAAGGTGATTAGGTAAAAATAACAGAATAATATATTCATTAAACTATGATATCTATCTTTCAGTTCTCTCTCTATTTCCCTCCCCTCTCTCTTGCTCTTGCTCCATACTGGGTATTGAGCCTAGAGTCTTTTGAGTGAGCTTCATTCTTGGCTGATTTTATTTATATATTTTTAAGACAGCCTCGCTAAATTGCCCAAGGTGGGCTAGAATTTGGGATCCTCTTACCTCAGTCTTACAGAGTGCTGGGATTACAGTGCAACAAGGCCTGGCTTCTCTTTCAATTTCTTAAATTGTCTCCTAAACAGAAGGTTTTAAAATTTACGGCAGGATGTGGTTCCTAAAACCTGAAGCTCACTATCCTCTACGGACAGCTAAAGAGAATGAGGTGCATTCCTCCATTCGGTAATCCAGGCCCGGAGGCTGAGGCAGAAGGTGGTGTTCTGAAGTATCTTTCTGGCTTTGTGGTTCTCATGGTCTCAGGTTCTTGGAGAAGCTCAATTGGCTCTTGAAGACCTACTTCCCTTTGACAATGAATCCTCCTTCCCAAAAGGAATGCTCAAAACTTTCCTTGGCTTCCCTGCTGGGAAGGGGCATTTTCAAGCCAGCACTGGGAGGATGGTGGAGGCTGTGGACCTACCCATGCTGTACAGCAGGACTCAACTTGCCACCCGAGCCTCAAGTAGAAGCTCTGTGTTTTATTTTCTCCTGGAATGTTGCTATACACTAAAATGCTGTCTAAGTCAGAGAAAGCATCCTAAGGAAGCAGGAGGATTGCACCCATTCTTTCCCTGAATGAAGAAAGGGGCAGGAGAGTGGGACTCAACCATTGGGAGGTTAAGGGGACAGACCCACGCTGCAAGTTCACACAGAGCTACAGATAGCATAAGGCTGAAGTGGGACAGCTCTTATTTCCAGTTTAGGTGAGCCATCAAGAAGCCCTTATCAGACACCAGCTCCTCAATTGTGGACTTCTTAACCTCCAGAATTTTTATTAATAAACTTCCATTCTTTATAAACTCCCCAGTCTATAATATGCTGTTACAGTAGCACAAAACAGATTAAGATAATATGCTTTGTAGGAACGAATCCCCTCTGTGAAAATGTTGTACATAATGACTACATGAACTGAAATCAATATGTGGAATCATGCTTATGTAAGAGATATCATGGGTAATGAGTGTTAATCAAATACTTTAAGTGACAAGGGGAGCTGGTTGTTTGAAGAAACTCCAAGACAAGTCCCCACTTAATGTGATTAATCACTTCCTAACCTGTCACCTATGGAAGAAACTTTCAGACTTTTCACTTGCCTATAATTGCAGACTCTAACGCTTTTGTTGCTTAACAACTCACCACTCCAGAAAGAGGCAGTTCGTTGTACTGATTCACAGATTTTGCGTGTTAAAAATAATTTCAATCCGTACCTGGGAACACACAGCCACACAAACATCATCTGTAGTGCTCTATGTGCTAACCACCTTCCAACGGCTGCTACCCTTAGTGACTCCCAATTGCCTGCAGCATGGCCACTTCTGCTCCTGAGAAGTGTCGGCCATGCTAACTGGGGATGTCACGGGCTCTGTTCCTTCAGCACAGCACATTCTGATGAGAATCTTCGGGATCCATTAAAATGCTGTTCTGTAGCCACTACTGACAGATGCTATTAAATACATCAATCTGGAAGAACAGAGTCTGGCGTCATGAGCTAACTTGGGCAAATTTGGAAGCTGTATAAAAATTGGCTGTGTTGATAGCTCAACTCAAAGAATAATTTTGCTTTTGCTATACTTATTTAGAACATATTTGTAAGTGCTGTTCCTTAGGAAAAAAATTATTCAAAAATAGCTCTTCTCATTTTAAGCCTTATGAACTACCACTTTAAAATATTCATACGTTCCCTGTGGCAATGTTAACATCACAAGTGACACCTCAGATACACGTGTAATTTGAGGTAGAGTCAGCTCTGCCATGTGGCTTCACATTACAGGTGAATTTCCAGATCTAAATATCCAATCTTCTGTTCTGCTGTTCATCTCGGTCCTCTACCTCCAAATGCCTTTTGGGCTTCATGCTCAAAGCCAGTAAGTCTACCATCTGGTTCATCTTTTCCCATTGAGCCAGTCCTTCTGGGTTTCCCTTTATTTATTTTTTTTATTATTATTTTTTTGAGACAGGGTCTCACTCTGTGGTCCAGGCTGGTCCTGAACTCACTTCAGAGCCCAGGCTGGCCTTGGACTCACAGCAATCCTCCTGCCTCAGCCTCCCAAGTGCTGGGATTACAGGCGTGCGCCACCGTGCCCAGCTTATGTGCTGCTGGGGAATCAAACTCGGGTACTTAGCGCTTGGCTTAGCGCTTACTCAAGCGCTTTACCCGTTGAGCCATTCCTCCAGCCCTCCCTTATTTTTTGTCTTATTCTCCCATATTCAAGTTTGAATCGAAAGTTGAAAGGCAAAGTGGGGTTTGAGGACAGACATATCTACTACTGCAGGGATTATTTAGGTCTTTTTGCAACGAAGGTCCTATTCTTATAGATATGGAAATCTATCCACTGTTTGCAGTACAGTAAAATATTGTCTTATGAACACCACACACACACACACACACACACACACACACACTCTCACACACACACACTTCTATATTACACATCAGAAAGGAAAAACTTTTTCTGTGTAGACAGACATGCAAATTCCTCATCCAGGTACTCATGACATGAGGGGAGGTCTTTGTTTCATTGTTTAGGTTCAGGCCTAGGGTGGATGCCCACACATCCCTTGGCAGGGCTATCTGCCACCCAAAGAACTGACACACCTCTGTTCTGGCGGCAGGCTGCTTTTAGCAGGTCAAATTCACACCTCGCCTGGAAAACTCTCACCTTAGTCAAGTCTCCAGGCTGAAGCACTTTGGCCTTAATAGATGTGGGGCTGTAACTGCATTCACAAGCCTTCATCCAGAAAATCTACCTTCTACTAAGTCCTTACCAAATAAGGATGCATATCAAAGCCAAAATTATTCTTTGCAAGATTAGAAACAGCATTTCTATTTATTGTGTAATCGAATCAAGAGCATTTCAGCCTTGGCTTGTATCTGTGAAACCCACGCTTTCAGTCCCTGTCTACACAAGAAGCAGATAATATTAGACAAAAGCAAACTTTCTGACAAACCCGGAGAAGTTAATTCTCCTTCCATGTACAACCATGCACATACCTCAAAGAAGAGTATGCCTGACACTAATATGCCTGATTTTTGCTCATTGCAGTAGACCAACAATCAATCTAGGCAAGCACTTCTGAGGCAGAAAGGAAGGTAAAGTAGCAAGTCTCAGTCACCCACATGGTTGACCAAGGAGCCAGAGCCCATCATCCCAGATGCATGCAGGGAATTTCTTCTTGCATCACATTTTATCATCATCAAATTTAACAGCTCAGTCTAAACTAAGGAATTCCCTGCCACTCAACTGCAAACAATTCTCCTAAATCGTCTCCGACTGTCAATGTTACTGATCAGGTTTAAGGAATTTCAAGAAAGTATGTTTCTGTCTCATTTTCATTAAAATAAAATCCTGTCTATCCTAATCTTCATATATTATCCAAATTTCAAAATTTATATAAAGTCCACTAGGTACCGTGCTTAGACTGCAACGCATTGTGATGATGCATGGGAAGGGGCCTGAACTTGACATGGGTCGAGGCATTCAAGCAGATTTCTTGAAAGAAGTCTCCTCTCAGATATAAGAGATAAGGAAGTTAGTTTGTAAAGAACAGGGAAGGGAAGAGAAAGAAGAGCCTTTCCAACTCAAAAAGCAACATGTCCAAAACCCCTGAGATGACAGAGAACAAGGTCTATGTAAAAAGCAAAAAGCATTAAGGGTGAGAGACAGGATAGAAAGATACCTAGATCATGGAGAGCCCAGCAAGATACACAGGAGCTTTGAACTTTATCCCAAGGATGTTGAATGGAGGGGTGATGTAACCAGACTCAAGCTTTTGGAAGATCACTCTGGTGAGTCGAGGCCTGGCAGGAGGATGGCAGTGATGGAGACAAGGAAAGCAACTAAAGGCTGCTATAGAGGGAAAAAGATATTGTTCTGGACTAATGACCACGGTAACAGCCATGGAGGGATCTCTCTCTCTCTCTCTCTCTCTCTCTCTCTCTCTCTCTCTCTCTCGTACTGGGGCTTTAACCTGGACTTCCACACTGAGCTGTATTCCTAGACTTTTAAAATTTGTTTTTCAACTTTGAGACAGGGTCTTACTAAGTTGCTCAGATGTCCAGGCTGGGCTTGAACTCGCTATCCTCTTGTCTCAGCCTCCCAGAGTGCGGCTCCTTCTGTAATGGTCCTTCCAGTAGTTGCTCCAGGACCTATATCCAGTGAGCGCTGGACAGGCACAGAGCATGCGTAACACTGGGAACTTAGACTGCCTCATTTAAACTCAGAGTCTGCTTCTTGCTAGCTTTAGGACTAGGGAAAATCATCGAATCTTTTGATGTCTCTGTCTTTCTCAAATGTAAAATATGGATAATAAAGATATCCATTTCACAGTAAATTTATAGTAGACGGACAGTTAATACATGTAAGCATTGCATGCATGCCAGCCACAGGAGAAGCACCGAACATCTGCTGTTTATATAAACTGTGCTTGGGATGGCACTGTCACTTGTTGTATACACGGTCTCATCACATCTTACCATTCCACCCCATGACACGATCTGCAACATACTTCCTACCTTACTCTCAATGCCTAAAATACCTCTCATAATGCCACTCTACTTTTCCCGATGTCATGAGCCTCTTAATTAAGCCCAATTCCTTAGTTTAACATTCAAAACAATTCCTTAACCTGGTCTTATTTATTTTTCTCTAGCATATTTCCATTATACGGATGACTAAGAGTATGCCTTTCTGGTTTCCAGAAACTTAAATTTGCAAAAGTTCCATGTAATGTCTATTTGGGCTTGGGATTCCCTTATTCACATGTGCTGCACTGGGCTGTGCATCCTTCCCAAGGAGCTAAGAACACAGACATGATGAGCCAGGGTTGAAGCAGCCTCATTATTTTCACAAGTTTAGAGTAGTGACAACTTTATACATCATTTACATTGGTGCTATTGATTTATTTTGTCTTGCGGGTAAAAAGAGGATAGCAAATGTGTAAGTATATCATCCACAATAACCATCAGTGATCCAAACTATGGCCTCAAGTCTTAACATAGTAATTAATGGAAAAAAATTGTCTTAGAAATTTATACCATGATAGCTAGTATTATATACTGATGTGATAAATATTCTTTAAAGGGGTTTGGGGTTGTTTTAGTATAAATAACTTAATTTGGGGTCTCGTGATACATTGTCAGCTCTTTAATAAGAATAATGCATTAGACGTGTAGGAATTTGCTTCACTGGTGTTTGAAGTTACTCTTGAAAGACAGAGGAAGTTTGTTACTTTCCCTCATGTTGGACAACACTTTAGTATTCCACACACTAGACCACTTCCTGCTTCTTGGCTTTCCAGCATTCTGCCCTTGGCCTTCATCACTTCCCCACTTTTCTTTTGTCATTTCATTGGTCCTTGACTTCATAGCTAGATCTTATGTCTTCTGTAAAGTCTTTTACAAAGATTGTAACCCACACTGAACTTTTCTTCACTATTGTTCTGTCTGCTCTTAATTTTTTTGCTTTTGAAATATACCTTTTTAAAATTTTACCTTTTTGAATATAAACATAAATTTACCTTTTTGAATATATTATATATATATTACTATATATATATATGTCATATATTTAAGTGGCACAGAACTGCTAAGGTTTAATATTTGTGTGCTTCCACAAAAAGTAACCAAGATAAGAAACAGATCTATCACTCCCAAATGTTTCCTCATGTCCTGCCCCCAGATAATGGCATTGTTTTCTGTCACCAAAACTAAAAACCTATCATACAGTTCACTTCATTTGTTATAAAATTATATTCTATTGCTATTTTTCCTATCAGCATTCTCAACATAACTTTTAAGAAGATGTAAAAAGGGGGGATATTTTATATTTACACCATATATACTTGCACTTTCCTTCTCCTGTGTATCAGCTATACACCAGCACACAACTAGTCAACCCCACACTTACTAGCTTTAAAACAGTTAACTTGAGATTTCTGTGCATAAGGAATTTGGATGCAGTTTAGCTGGGTCCTCTCTCAGGATCCCACAAGCATGAGGGCTGAGTCATCTCGAGGCTCTGCTGGAGAAGAAGCTGCTTCTGCATTTATTCCTGTGGCACATGGCAGTATTCAGTCCTGGTGAACTTTGGGCTGTAGGCTTCAGTTTCTCTATGGTCCTGGGCCAGATACCACCATCGGTGTTAATGTCATGTGGGCTACCAAAGACTACCCTCAGCTGTGGGCCATATGGGCTTCCTCATTGGGCAGCAAATGACCTGACAGATTGCTTCCTCAAGGTGAGCCAGTATGAAGAAATGAGATACACTAGTCTTAGAAGTGACAGCAATTTGTTGTATTCCATTAGCTAAAAGAAAATTCCTCAGTTTCCCTACCTATAAGGGACTTATAAAGTGGGGATCATTAGGGGCTCTTCAGATGCTGAGGGATACTTCAGTTTGTGTATACATATATCATAAAGCTCACAACACCATGTTATTATTTTTGTTGTACAAGTCGATCTCTATAGAGTACTTAATTCCTTTGTTAAATTCAGATTTTCGTCTCATATCACAACTCATTTGCCTGAAGAATCTCTTGTATAGCTGTATGATGATGCCACATTCTTTCAGATTATGTAGGTCTGCAAAAAGTTTTCACTTGCTTTTGTTTCTTAAAAGCTATTTTTGTTTGGAACAGAATTCTAAACTGAGTATTTCCTTCCTTTCAGTACTTTAGAGTCCTACATTGTTTCTAAACAGAAGTTTGTTTTTGTTTCAATCTTTGTTACTATGTATCAATTATGGTGTTATTTTTTTCCTTTTTGGCTGTGTTTTCTTTCCTTTCTTTTCATTGGTGTCAGCCAATATAATTAAAATGTGACATGATGTGATTTTCTTCATTAAAAGAAATTAGTTTTGTTGAGTTTGAATTTCCAAAATTCATAGTTTTCATAAATTTGGCTTTCAAATGTTTTCTGTTTCACCCTCTCCTCTTCATGTATATATGAAGCCCACTTGAAGTTGTCCCACTACTTGTGCCTCTTTAGTTTATTAATTTATTTTTTCTTTTTTCTCACTGCTTTATTCTGAAACATTTTTAATGCTTTGTTTTCAAAATCACTAAGTTTCCCTTTGCAATGTGCAGGTTTCATTAGTCCATAGACTTCCCAGCGCTTGGCTTGCCTGAGCCATACTGAGTGAAGAGGAAGTGTTTTGGGCAGTGTCTTAGTTTCTTCTATTCTTATTGTGTTGCTAGGGCACAGTACCTAACATTCATAACATAAGAAAGGAAAGGCTGATTTTAGTTCACAGTTTTAGGCCTCGGTCCATTCATGGGCAGCTGGCAACGGTGAAAGCACATGGCAGAGGCCGAGCCAGAGAAAAGCTGTTCACAGCACGTCAGGTCAGGAAGCCAAGTGAACAAAGAGCAGAGTTACTGAGACAGTTATCCCTTCTAGGTCAAGTCCCAGTAATCATCCCCTTCCAGGTCAAGCCCCAGCAATCTGCCCCTCTGACAATGCTCCACCTTTTAACAATACAGGAAATCAATGGATTAATTCTCATGATTGACTCATGAAGCTCTGTGTGGGGTGGGAGTGGGACATTCCAGATCTACCCATATGAAGACACTTGCAAGATAAGTACAAGTTAACACAATCAAATTACCAAAAGAAATCTCATAATGTTTAAGAAAGTTTAAGAATGTGTATTGGACCTCATTCAAAGCTGTCTTGGACCACATACAACCTGTGGATCTGACAAACGTACATTTGTACCTTTCAATGCATTTTTCATACTAGACATCGTAAATTTCTTCTCTGGAGGCTTAATTTGGCTCTGCAAAAAGTCTTTCACATCTCTCCTTCTCATGATCTTCTTTTCCTCTATCTTCTTAAACATAGGGAGTGTACTGATCATGGCTCCTTTAATGTTCTTTCCTGTTATATCATTTCTATAATTTCTGAATCAGACATTTCTCCTGATCCTGAGTTAAATTTTATTTTTTTTACATATCTTGCAATTTTTTATTGAGTGTCAGATAGCATGCTATTCATGCTATCTGGTGTTATTATTTATTTATTTATTCACTCATTCATTTATTTATATTACTTTAATCATGTTGAGCTTTGTGCTGGGCCATGGCTGAGCTTTTAGAAACATTTCGATCATTTCAGTTTTCATTTATGCTCTGCTATAGGGGAACCACAGCAGTCTTTAATAATTTGGTCCCTCTACTTATGCCACACTCTTCTGAGTACTCAACTCAGTGTCCCACAAATTATGAGGTTTCTCTTCTCTGGCTGCTGGGAACATGAATTATTTTTAGTCCTACATGAGTGTCAGGAATAGCTCTGCCAATTTTTTTTTCCTAGTAATTCTTACTCCAACTTCTGGAAGCCTCCACACAAGTAAGAAATCACCAGTGCTCAGCTTAAACACAAAAGGAATCGTCTTCAGGTTCTGGAGTTCCTTCTCTGTGTAGCTCCAGTGTTAGGTCTTGGGAATCTCAGATGTGTTGTCTTCCCATTAAATACTCAGCGCTGCTCAGTTCATGAATACTGCCCGGCTCTGCCTAAGTTCCAGTAAACTCTGTCTAGGTACCAGGCTAAAGCAAATAGGGGGCTTACATCATTTACCTTCCTTCTCTTAAAAGATTGCTGCTTATTTTCCAACATTAGAAAATCATTTGTTTATTCTGTCTGTTTCTTTTTCAACTGTTTAAGATAGAAAGTTAAATCTGGTTTCCATTACATTCAGAGTGGAAATCTGTTACACTTGGTTTAATAAGCTATGAGTTTACCCCCTTAACTTTTTATGTATCTCTTATGCTAATAAGACAGCGCCCCAGAGGGCAGATACCATCTAACTTCTTTTATATCTAGCATAGTGTTATGTACTTGTTCAAAAAAATACTCTCATTCTCTCAAAAGTTGGCTGCAGATCCTATTCTTCTGCTTCCAAAATAATTCACCTTTTTGGTCCATGTCTTACCTCCATCTTCTCCATATGCAGCTCCTCACAACCTCTCCCACTACACAGGCATAGAATTCCCCTTCAAAATGTCATCCAATCTGATGACTTCCGATATTATCTTTGTCAATTACTGACTGGCAACTTACAACACCAGAGGGCTTCCAACTGGCATTTATGTGCTGAATACTCTAAAGTGAATTCAGGTGAAAAATTCTGCCATCTGGTAAAGTTAGTCTGATTATTCTAATTACAGCACTAAGCTTGGATGACACTCACTTTTGGCTTACTCCTTACCTTCGGATCATAGCCTTTGCCTCTCTGCTGCGATTCTCAATGTCTTCTCAAATCAGCGCACAGCAATCTGTAACTTCCTAAGACTTTTCCTGGATGTTCCTAAGTCCCTGTCTCTTGGATAACAGGCAGAATTTGAAGAGTCTTTGCCCTTTCTGCTGCTGTTGAGCATGCCTAAGATTCATCTCTGACCAGGTCTGCGTTGTGTGGAGGCCAACAGCATTCTGGAGGAACTCAATAATTCCTATTTATAATGTAGCTAAAACTCTTCCTCCTCCCAGCTGGAAAAACTGGTTCTGTAGATGAGTGTTTCAGTGAAATTACCATTCACAGGTTAAAGTCACCCCGTTAAGGACCTACTGCGGTGACTCCCAGGTGACTCCCAGGACTTGCTTGCTCAAATTGAAAATCCTGTGCAATGGATATACTACACAGTCATTACATATGTGCACTTTATTCTCACTTCAAAGACAGTATATTTAAAATTTACCTTCCCTGCCAATTCAGTCAATTCAGTCTTTCTCCTGTGGTCCCCATTTCCTTCAACAATACCTCCAAACTTGAAGCTCGGGAGTCATATTTGACACCTTGATCTTTCACTATTTTCACCCAATGTTATTTTCTAATTCCAAAAGTTATGTTTCCCGTCCAATAGTTTCAACTTATCATTTCTCCTCCACGTTACAGGTTCTAACTCTCCAATGTCTCTCATTTTCACCTTTTCTCTACATTACCATTATCACTCGTGCTACCAGACATCATCCCTAAAGCTACCGCTGAAAGCATCACTAACCACTAACCTGACTACACAACACTGTCAAGTGACCCCCCACCCCCACCCCCTAAGATTATGAAACATACAGCTCCTAAAATCTTTGGAATCTCTAGAGTAGTAAGAATGCCTTTTGTATGCTAATAAAATGGCTGGTGACTCTAAATGGCATCATTATGAAGCTTGTCATCAGGAAAACAAAGACATGATTAGGAAATAGTGACTTTTAGCCTCATCTCCCAACCCTAACCTCTAGCGCTAAAGGCTGATCACCAATGGCCAGTGACTTAATCATGTCTGATTTAATGAAGCCTCCACAAAAGCTTAAAAGGGACAGGGTTTGGGACTGCTCAGATAAGTGAACATATGCATGTTTCCAGAGGCTACTGATAGGCCCAGAGAGGGCATGAAAGCTAGGTGTTCTGTCCCACATACTTTACCATATGGCATCTATTTCACCTGGCTGTTCTTCTGTATTCTTTATAACTGTTACCATAAAACGGTAAGCACGTTTCTCCGAGTCCTGTGAGCTGCTCTAGTAAATTAATCAACCTTGAGAAGGGGTCAAGGAAACCTCAAATTATAGGCAGTTGGTCAGAAGTATTGGGAACAACCTGATCCTTATGATGGGCAACTGAAGTAGATGTCTTGTGAGACCAAGCCCTCAACCTGTCACTCAACAGGGTTTAAGGAGGTTCCCTAAAGAGGAGATGGGGAATTTTAACTTACCTCACTGGCATAATAAGTTGTAAATTTATCGACTTTCACCACCAAAAGAAAAAAAATAATTTTCAAGATGTGCCAGTGAGAGGCATCAAGAAGCTCATCAGGCAGAATTTTCAAAGGACACATTAAAACAGAAGAAAGTGAGGGCACTCAAAACACTCAAAAGACAGGTGCACTATGGTCTGGAGCCAGGCATCTTTATGTGGTCTGGAGAGTTATCTTTAAGTCAGGTAGCACATTGCTACTATCTGTCAGATTACCTATTTGGCAGGCTACACTGCAATGCAAGCCATGTATATGTGTTTGAAAATGTGCTGCTCAACTAATATTGGTGCTTCTTTGAGGCTAACAGGGGACCAGGGGACAACTCACAGATGTAAAGCCTGAGCCCACAGCCCATTTTACAGGCTTATTCTGCCTTTAAGTCTCTTAAGGAAAAAGAATTTTTTTTTTTTTTTTTTCCCTAACCCTAACCCTAACCCTAAGGAAAAAGAAAGAAAATTTTTTTGAGTTTCCTGAAAGAAGAAAAGCTTTCACTGAGTTTTTTGTCCTTAAGCGGTCATTTTTTTTTTTTTTTTCAAAATGGGACAATTTAAAAGCTACAATTTTGTGTCTCTTTTCTGTCTCTTTTTACTTCTGCCTCACCTCAAGCCTATGGGATCTCACGCTTCTTCTAGGCAGATGATGGTGGACAGCGCTCAGCTGGGGTCTGCCAGAGAATCTGTCTGAGAACAGAACCAACTGCTTAGTTGCAGGTTATGTTCTTATGACTGCTGTACTGAGTGGTCCGAGATAGTGAGGAAAAGGAGCTTGGTTTTTCCTTTTCGTACTTAGAGTTCCTCAAAGACAATCTGCTAACAGCACTTCCTGAGTCTCCAAGGCTCCCCTCTGTTTACAAAAGCAAGTCCCAGCTGATCCTAAACACTGGAGGCCCTTTCCCTAATGATTTAGGACTTGGTTACTTTTGTAATCTCCGCTATCGTGTCCCACCCCACACCTGGCATCCCAAGCCAACCTGAACTCCTATCTTCTCTTGGGTTTATCTCATGCTCATTTTTGCCCTTTTAAATTTATAAATCTGAACTGTAAAATGTAACACACAGGGCAACTCTTTCATGTCATTTTCTCCAAGTTTTTAAGCAGAAGTGACAGCTTTGTGTTTAGGCTTAAAACAGTGTCCAGTATATAACAGGCTCACATGGAGTATTTAATTATTGAATAAATTATTCCTTTTATACTTTTACAGTATCTTGTTCTTGTTCTATAGCACTGTCATCCTGCTTGACGCGCCAGTTAGTCCATCTACTCAACAATGAATATTCAATGTGAAAGGCTCCATGTTACAGAGCTCAGAGAATAAACTCTCTCTCTTCTCCCAGTAACAACTATTTTTTCCACTCTTGAGTAAATGTGTCCCTGTGTACCCAGGCTCCTCTTTCTCACATCTTTGTGTAAATCTGTCCTGTAAACATATCTACTGTATACATAGCTCTTTCACCCACAGACATATATATTTGGCCACTGTATACATGACTGCGTCTCCCAGAGCAATGTAAATGCACACGCTCTGCAGGTGACCTTTGCTCTCAACACTGAATGAATGTGTCTTCTGTACACACAGCCATCTCTCCCATAACGAGAGCCTGAAAGAAAACAAGCCCATCTCGTTCCTCTTGACTTCCTTCCCAGGGTTTACCCTGGTCTTATGGGACACACAGGAAATGGTGATTGAACAAAAATCGATTGCTCCCAATCACTGACACAGTCCAACAAGAATTGAAGAATTCTGATGATTTGCTTATGTCTTGAATAACTGAAAAGACAAAGATCAATTCATCTCTCCCCCAAAAATAGGTGCTGGCTTGCTCTTCTGTACTTGAATTGAACTCTTTTCAAAGCAAAGCATAATTATGTCCTTATTGATCAACTATAAGAAAATGCCACAAACAACATAGAACCTGTCACCTTCAATTTCTTCAAAAGGCAATCAAGGCTGGCTATGTAGAAGTCTTGAAAAATGCACTATTTCATCTCTTGACCCTGACATCACCTGTCTTAAATAATACCTCATATACATATTTTAATTTTAAATAACATGAATATCCAGTGTATCTATGATTTCTAATTGAAAAGGAGTTTGTACAAAAGATTTGACTCCATGATCCTATTGAGTCCCATGTGAACTGGGCATGTTGCATTCATCCTCCTTTTGTATAACTACTGGCAACAGATGATTATTTGAACATTTAGTGTGTCCCACTTTTAACTATTAGTTTTTATTATTAATTCAAGAGTATTATAAAAGTGTTGTGTTTCTCGTTAGAATTTACATCCCCAACTTACAAAGGAATGGACACTGTTTTGACTCCCAGACACTTCGAGTCTGTTCCCTAACCACATCTGATTGGCCAGAGGTAGGTATCTTACCCAAGTTGGGCCAATCAGATCTTCTTCTTTGAAGTAAATGTATTTGGAACTGAAACACTAGGAAGTTGTTCATAACTAAGGTTTAAATGGGGGGAGGTCTTCCCATGTGTGTGAAGAAAAAAAAAAAAACAAGCAAATATCGAAGAGAGGCACAAGTTATAGTGAACACTTACAAAGTGCGGGGAATGTCCAGCCTTCCAAGGCAAACTGCACTGACTTAATTATGTAATAATTAAATGTATAACCAAGTATAGCAGGCTAATTTTTAAGTTGATAATTTTGTATGCCTGGCGAATGATGTTGTAATTATTCATATGGCCCTCTGCAGAAAAACAGTTCCCCACTCCTGATGTGGAATGTGTTAGGTGCCATCTCATTTAATTCTCATAGAAGTCGACCAACTCAAGCATTTATAGTCCAGGAAAATGAGGCCAACAGACATAATTCAAGTGACACAGCAGGGAAGTGAATCTATCGGTCTGAATCCAGAACCCAGCTTGTTAGCTCTGCCCCTGTACTGACCGCCCTGGAGCAGCAGGAGAGAGAAAGAGACCAGGAGACCCCAGAGAGAACACTTATTTAGTGAGATTTTCTGCCGGTACATGAGTGTTGTCTGAACTCAACGGATATTAGGAGAAAGAGTAATTTCTTGCATCAAGTTCTTCCTACTTTGCTTAACCAGTTTCACTTACCTGTAATCCAAAAGTGACCTAAAGCTTTCCTGCTCCCTTCATGTCAGACCACAGAGGTGTGGAAAGCCACTGGCACTGACCTTCAGAGTACGTGTTCATTCTCAATCTTACTACCCTCATTCACATTAATTTTACACACACACACACACACACACACACACACACACACACACACACACCACATCTTGAACTTGATTCTGCACTATCTATACTATCTATACAAATCAGCTACTTGTTTGTTAAAAAAATATAAAAAATTCAAAGGAGAAAATGTGTTTGGGACTTTCAGTTTAATAGACAAGCCTGGTTAAATCATGAGGAACTATTTTATTCTGAGCTGCTCTTCGTAATATCTACAATTAATGCTTTTAGTATAATTAGGTAGTTTAAGCATTAGCTACAGAAAGATAATTAAACCGTGTTTTGTCTTTCATACTGCAAAGGAAACTTTTCAAAACAACTGGGAATGGTAAAGCCTAGCTAAATCCATTTTTTAACTACGAAAGTTTTTGGCAGGCTTCACTGGCATCTAAACATACATAAATCTTAAAATGGGTTATTATGCATCACAGACTCTACGTGTTGTAAAAATGCTGTTTCTCAGCATCATTGTTTTTAAAAGAAGAAAGCAAAACAATGAATTGTTTTCTCGGGTATATATTTTCTCAGTCTGGTCCTTGTGACCCTGTCTCAAAGCGAAAAGAAAAAAAAAAAAAAACAAACAAAGAGCAGGACTATAGCTCAGCGTGAAGGCCTTGGGTTCAATTATCAGTATCACAAAAGAAAAGTAAAAATGAAATAAATGGGCTAATAAGAGTACCCCCTTCACAGGATTGTGGAGAAGATGAAAAGGTCAAAGGAGTCTGCTATAGGCCCGAACACTCGTGCCTGCTATTGGTGAGTGCACTGAAATGTCCTCTGGTACTGAGCCACTTCTGTGGCTCGTCATGTTGCAAAGAAGCAGGTCACGGAGACACATGACGACTAGCATATGACTACAGACTCCCAGGAGAAGGCGCCTGGCTTACTCGCTACTTGCTACAAAAGGCACTGTGCCCTTGGTCCTGGACTGCTTGGCTGTAGCACAATGGCCTATGCAGCTGCCATCTGTGCCTCTGAGTCACATGAGGTTTAGTGGCAGAGGAACCAATGCTATCATGTGATGCTCCTGCTGTGTTTGTGCTAAAAACTGTCTTACTCCAACCCATTGAGCCTTCCTGGCTCCTGCAGTCAGCGAAGCTGTGGTGGGCCGGCCTTCCTCTTGCTCACTCGCGCCCTCCGGATCTTTCTTGGAGTCCCTCCTGCTGTCCTATGTGTTAGGAGATGTGCCAGACAGTAATTATTTTAAGTTCTGGGGCCACATATGGTATACTGCATTGCATATACCACTTTATGTGTGTGTGTATACATATTTTTGTAATTAACAGAATGAACACAAATAGCTTAGAGCTGGATTTGATCTTGAATTTTATGAGACTGTAGTTCTTCCCTGATATGTACTATAGGTGCTGTAATACTAATAATCCAAAAAAATGGTCATTTTTAGCTTTGCCAATCTCTAAGGCTAAAGAAAGTCAATAATAGAGAACTTCTTGGTATACATATCATCATATCATGCATAGTTTTTGGTTCATCTCACTCCTGCAAGTCATTTCTGTTTCTCTGGAAAGAGAATTTTTTTATGTCAGTAAAACCAAAAGGAATTAGCTGAGTGATCATAAATGTCCAGGAAGGATTACAGTGAAAAAAAGCAAACTCTCCAGGGTGAACGGAGACAACTGAAATAGTGGAATAAAGTGGTGGGAAGAGAGGGAACTGAAGGGAGAGACCTATGGACTGCAGAAGCTGCACAAGAGAGCACAACAGGCCAGGTCCCGTCATGGTGACCTGCAGAGCCAGCTTTCAAGATGAAGGAAGAAACTCCCAGCAGAGCCTCATGGCTATCAGATTCATCCAGTGTACTAACTATGCACTAGTGAAGTCCCAGGCCCGTGACATCAAGTCATGTAGAGATGCAAGAGATGGATAGCCTGTTTTATTTCCTGAATCAGTAAAGTATGCATTTCAAAAATTTCCCTGGATTAAGTTATAAATTACAATTCAAAAAAATCCCTTCATAAAAGAATAAAGATTCTAGCTTTCCGGAAAGACCTTGTTCCCACACCATAGTCAGTCACCAAAGCCCATCAATCTAGTACATACTGAGATCTCTGATGAACCTCATAGCATGTGATGAGTGGGGCAGATGAATTCTCTACATGGACCTGGTGAGACTTACACTCATTCCGAACTCTGACGAGTTACTCTCATTTTTATTCTAAATTATATAAGACCCAGAGTCACTATTGTGGACACATAATAATAATTATGGAATAATTCTTTTCTAGTGGTTGGTGGTCACTGGAATACAATTTTTTATAGTATCAGTGGTGATGTAAAGCAGTGTGGAGCTGATTTTTTCCCCCTGTTACACTGCTAATGGGAAAGTGGGGCAGGATCTATGAGAGTAACAAGTGCACTTACAGGGTCAGAGAGCAGGAACTTCTGAATAGTGAGCTGATTGACTCAAGGGGTGATAATGATTTTCTGTATAAAAGAAATTAGAACTAAACTGTACGTGTCTTAGCATAATGGCAGCTTAATTCAGGCATATCTTTGGGGAAATTGCTTTACAAATTTTTTCTTTTAAAGTTAGATTGAACTTCTCTGAAAAGTGTTCCCAAGGGGAAGTGTTTCTGAAAGTTATCTTGGAAATACAGGATCACTGCCTCTGAAGTAAATTCCCACTCACCAATAGTGGCAGGGCCTCAAGCTTTCATGTCTGAAAAATGCAGTCAAAAATTAAGGTTGAACACTGAGTACTGTTAAAAAAAATGCACACTTGCCTGAATTTTCTAATTTTCTCAAATGCCTATAGCTTGCAATGAAAATAACGAGAGACTCATTTAAGAAAACAACACCAACAAAATAATTATACCTTAGCCATTGGGAGGGTTGATAATGTGATTATACAGAAGATGCTGTACTATGAATTTTCTTGTCTATCTAAAGTAAATAGACAATAAACTAATTTAATTGATGCAATGAGTAGGGTTAAAGGCAACTCAATATAAGCCTTTTATAAATTTCTCTGGGATAAGGATTGCTACACAGCTGTTTGGAAGTGTAAAACCTAGTGAGGAGTATTCCTTCCCGTATATTCACAGCCACCGTTACATATTTCCTCTCCTTCCAAGCTCACAAAACCAGTCAAGACAACTGAGAACATTAGACTGCTTCTGAGTAGAACTTCATGTCACATGATTTTGTTTTCCTTCCACCCTCCCCAAATAAGTCACGATCTAGCACGAATGGGAAATGTAAAATTCTCACTGACTACATTATCAGGTTTACATAATTAGACTTCATTAACTCTAAAGATAGGTTAATGAGACATTTTTTTAAAGAAAAATACAATGGAATTTCGTGTAGCAAACAGGAATGTTAGTGTTTTAGAACTGGATGCCATATTCTAGTTGCTCTAGCTTTGCAGAGAGTGCATCAACATTCATGGTTAGAGGAGCCAGTCCTGGTGTAATCCTAACACTCTGGGAGGTGCAGGCAGAAGTGTCATAAATTCAAGACCGCTTACTAACTTAGTGAGATCCCATCTCAAATAAAAGTAAAAAACTGGGCTAGGGATATAGCTTAGTGAGAATGCCCACGATTCAATCCCTAGTACAATACAAAAGGGGGATGTACAAATGGACATTTAATGGTGTCACCAGTGCTGAAGGCCAGTGGTGAGAAGTCTATCAAAAACATTTCACATGACGTAGTACAGGGAAGTGACAAGCAGCTGCAGTGTCCAATGCTGCATGTATTACTCAACCTGGGTTGTCATAACAAAGTACCATATACTGGGTGGCTCTGACCAATAGAAATTCATTTTCTCATATATTTGCAAGTCCCACATTAGGGTGCCACCTGGTCAGGTTTTGGTGAGAACTAAATTCCTGGCTTAATGGTAGCAGCCTTGTAATTATGTCCTTATATGGTGGAGAGAGATAAGCAAGTTCATTGGTCTCTTTTCATAAGGGCACTAGTTCCATCACGGAAGACTCCACTCTCATGACTTCATCTAAATCCAATTACCTCTCAGAGTCCAGACATCACCATATTGAAGGTTCAGGATTTCAAAAATACGAATTTTAGGGGGAAAGCAATTCAGCATAACCTTGTCTCTAAAGGTCATTCAGTTGAATGATCAAAATCTGAAAAGGTCATAATAATATTTGCTTCTGAATTCACATTTCATACCAAAACTGCATTTTATGCTAATAAACTTTAAGAGAGAATGCGAAACTCTTGACAGGCTAGTGCTTCGAATACAAGACTTACAGGCCTTCCTGTCCCAGAATTTAAATGAGTAGAAAAGTGCTGGTACAAATACCAAAGTCTAAAAAACTGGACAAGTCCTTTCTTCGGTGCTATTCAACTATCCTCAGGGACACATACACCAATAATAAATTGTTCATCCGTGGCAGACAATGCCCTGTTTCAACTTGATTGGGTCATGTACACTGTTTCTGGGAATGGTATAAAAGGGCGTTTTCAGACAAAATTAGCATCTAGATTGGTGGACTCAGTAAAATAGATTTTGGCATAATCCTATCTATTAATATTGTGGACAGATCAAAAAGGCAAAAGAAAGATGTGACTACTGGAGGGATTGTGTCAGCTTGCTGATAACAGGTCATCCAGGGCAGAGCATTCTCACGAGTATTACTTGACTTGTGGGCCAGGAATTGAGGGAGGGGCATTCCCCCTGGGTGTGTGTGTGGGGGGGGGCCCAACTGGCAGCTTGAATTGAATAAAAGAAGGAAGAAGAAACATTGTTACAGCTTCTTCCTGTCTCAGTCTGCAAACTCACTCGGCTTTTGTTTGCAATGCTGTGAGCAGCTCTTCAGCCTCTGCCATGTGCTTCCTCCCACCATTGCTGCTGCTCAGTGAATGGATTCTGTAAGACCTTCTGAAAATGTGAACTAACACGGACCTTAGCTCCTTAAGTTGTGAGTTTTGGCAATTTTGTCCCAGCAACCAATAAAGTAACTAAGACAAAGGTGGAATTCACTCCTCTTTTTTAACTCACTGCTTAACATCTCATTTCATTTTCTCCTGCATCACGCCACTGGCTTCCCCTTTGGACTCAGTCTGAATTATGCCATTGGCTTTCCTGGTTTCTTGATTCTCCAGCTGGCAGATGGCTGACTGTGGCACATTTCCACTTCCATTATCACATGAGCCAATTCTTCATATTCTCATTCTCTTTCTCTCTCTCTCCCCCTTTCTCTCTCTCTCCACCGTTTCGTTTGTCTTACCCTAATACATGATCCCAATGTTGAAACCTAAGGGTAATGACTTGAGTTCTTCTGGCCAAGACATCAGGAGAGATGAGATATGCAGAACTTCTAGTGTGAACAATATGGGCTTTTCCCCCTGAGCAATGTATATCTGACCGTATGGCCCTTTTGAGTTATGTGCCACAGTGTCAAGAGGGCTTCCAGTGAGGATCTGAGGTTATCCAGTGACTTGAGGCTGGACTTGATATTTGGTTTGGTCTCAGATGCACATGAGGGACTTGGCCTGGCAATGGCTTCCTGAAATCAGAATGCTCTTAGCTCCACCCCTGGATTGTGCTTTGATCCTGAGATGTGGTTTGGAGAGGTCCTTGCCTCTTTTCAAGATGTTTAAGTCTCTGTGGGGGAATGAAGAGTATTTTATATGCTGAGATTATTTATTCTTTTAAATACTTTGAAAGTTCACAATTATTTGGAATTTTTTAACCTTTCCACATATATTCTCCAACATCGTCCAGTTGATAGTTTTTATTAATTTTTTATACTTCCATGATTAGGTTCCATATAATGTGTGAATGTAAAACCATCCAGCTTTTATACTTTGTTAATTTAATACCAAAAAAATTATAACTTAAACCAACAAAAGCCTTAAACAGGAAGGAATAAATTTAAATATCTACCTCCAGGAGTCTCCAACCCCCAGACCATTTACCAGCTCTGGTTTGTGGACTTGGCAGGACCAAGCCTGGGGACAGATGAGCAGTAGGCAGGTGAGCAGACTCCTGTCAACACACTCCTATCAGGTTCTAATGCCACCATTGGTCTGCAGGAGACAGAACTTTGCTCTGCTCTTTGCTCCTCTCCTGCTGCTGATGCCATTTCAAAGCTGTCCCCCAATGCCCCACTGCAGAACAAATGCCAACTCTTTCCCCCGCCCTAAGTCCTTGGGAGGGTGGTCTTCTACCAAAACAGTACCTCAATCCCTTGTGTCAAAAAGGTTGGGGACCACTAATTATACTATGGGATTGTGAAAGATACAGTCCTATATTATTTTGTTTAATCTTCAGAATGACATTGTGAGGTATGATTATCTCATTATTTACAGATGAGAAAAATGATATTTGGAGACCTGAAGATCAGATGGCACTTCAGGAGCACAGACAATGATGCCAACTGTCATCTGATTGGAAGCAAAGCAGACGACTTCCCCGCAATACTCCACCAGCTTCCAGCTGCCCCAGAGCTTCCTGTCCCCAACTGTAAATTTTCACCTCAATATCTGGATGCACAAGGGCATCATCAAGCTTACATCATCAAAGACTAAACATTTCTAAAGCAATAATTCAGAGAATTTGGAGTTATCAATTAGAAAGAGCCTATGTTGCTTTCTCAGGGTCTCTGCCCCTCAGAGGAGGTGGTGGGCTACTACTTTGTGTATTTACCAGAAGAATTTTCACAAGGGTGGTAAAGTAAATGGCAGGCCTCTCAAATGTAACTCTAATGTAACTCCTGATTGTAAGAAGCGACTTACAGCTGAATGTCAGAGCTTGCATAATGCTACTGAAAATACTCAAAGATAGAATTTTGAGAACATTCAGATTCATCTGTGGATATGTAAGAAGGCAAAGATTTCCAAAAGTTTTAACTTAGAGATTCGTGCTTGTTTCTGAAACTACCTTATTGCTGTGAATCACACAAATGGAGAGCTCAGTGCTAAATGAAGGGCTCTTAAAAGTAAACCGGGGAGGTTTCAAAGCCAGGTGAATGAATGAGGTTGAAAGCCATAGGTATTTTTCTTTCACATTGTAAATAACAAAACTAAAGAAATTCAATGTTCAGGGCAAAAATCAGGACAGCCAACCTGTCAACCATGTTACCGATCCCTGCCTCTGCCTCTGCCTCTGCCTCCCATTCCTGCTCCCTGTCTCCACTGTTCCAAAATGAGGAATCTGTATCCATCCCTGCCCGGCTCAGACACGGGGTGCGCATACCCATATTCACGCTCACGCTTGCGTAGCCCAAGCCATACCCTCACTACAAGTGACCTTAAGGAGCTAAGTGGGAACGAAGAAAGTATCTTTGACATGAAATTATCGTGCTTGTGGCTGTAAAAGATGTTCTCTGACCGGATGGGGTGGGCACCATTTAGCCAATCAGTGCTGCAGAAACCTCGCAGATTTTCTCCCAGAGTCTCCATGAGCCTTGGAGATCAGAATCAGAGGCAAGGCTATTTGAAGGTTAAGCTGGTTCTTCATTGCTCTACTATGGAGAGAATTGATGGGGTGGACAATTTTGCAAAGCAGAATTCAGAAGCCTCAGAAAGGATGGAAGAGAGAAGACTGACCCAGCTTCTCTGATTTATATTCAGATAAGCAACCTCACCGCCCAGTAACCAAATCTAGAAAGTAACAATTGTCAGACACATTGTTATTTTATATCCATTAAGAAGACTGACAAAATATTGCTGGTAAGCTATGCCTCTGATTGTGAGATGCATCCTAGTTGCAGAGACAGTGAATATATATATAAAAAAAAGGATTTAAAAAACCTTAAAATTGATGAGCTGTAGCAAGCAACTGCTCCAAAATACACAGTACTCACAGGTTTCTTTTTGTATTCCTACTGTGCGGCTTTATTTTGCAGATGAGAAACCCCAAATCCAGAGGTTGGATGACTTGCTAAAAGTCACCAAGCTAATAATTAGGAACACGGCCAGGAACTGGACTAGGTCCCTGAATCCTCTGTGCTGGCTCTCATGACTCCATGTGGCCTCTCACTCCAAGGGACTTATCTCTGGCTCTGGAAAATAGAACTAAATTAATCTGCAGAACATTTACCTCCTGATTAGGTTTTGCTTATGATAACATAAAAATTAAATTGCTGCCTTGAACACATGCAGAAGGTTGGAAGCAGCCTGGGTGGTTGTCTGCCAATGGGAAAACTAGTGTTCCTAGATTGGAAACGTGCTCAGTAACATCTATATGGTAGGTGGTCTATGTGGCAGGCAGTTGGATAGCCTTGCTCTGGTTGGACTTGGTGTTTTGCTAGATCTACATCTATGGGTACACGACACAGGATGGTTGAGAATGGTTTTCTTTTCCCATCAGCCAGGTCCTTCCCTCCACTGCATAGCTGGGGCACTTCCTGCCTACAGACTGTCAATTCTAAGTTTTACTTGGTGAATGAAAACCTCTAACTGTTCACATGGGGGAAGCTTCCATTAACGCAGAGCTTACCAATCCTGCATGACTGGTGTGTGCGTGAGTGGAAATGTCACCACTCACCCTCTTGCTGGTGGCTGGTCTCATCTGTGTGTGAACAGACTTGATGTTCTGAGCGAGCTAGGAACTCAGATAGAGACAAAGGATGCCTCTAAGCTCACCTGGGCCCTGGGAGGAACCTGGGGGCTTGGTGACAGATCTCAAGACGACAGTATAATGCACTACCAATTCCTACAAACTCAACAGCAGTGAAAAACAAAACTCCTGTCGCTATCTGGCCATGTCAAGGCTCAGAGCAAGACACTGAGTAGCACCCGGAAGAGCAGGAGCAGCCATGCTTCCCACACGGGAAAGGATCAAACAGCTTCTTGTGCAGATTTGGTTCCATCACACTGCTAACCCATCTTTCAACCTTTCGTTTCTTTGTCCTTCTAGGCCGGTGGAGAAAGGAAACAGGTGCTTGGGAAAACCCCTCACTCCTTGGAGACAACAGCTGTTTTTAAATGCAGCAAGAGGAGCTCTGTAGCTCTAGTGACAAACTGTGAGTCTCAGCAGCCTCTCTACGTTCCTCTGGCTACAGAGTTCACCATGTGCGTCTGGATGGCAATGCACACACGCACGCTGGGTAAGATGGTGTGGCCACTGCATGTGGATTTGCTGTTCACTTGTCTGCAACATGGATAAAGGGACATTCTGGATGGCTACTGTACTCCCTGGCATATAAGTCTTTTCTTACATGGTAAGTAGGAATTAAGTTCATTCCCTCAGTGCTAGCAAACTCTCTTTAAATTACTTAACATAGCTGGGAATGGGTCTCAGAACCCCCAGTACAATCTCCACAGTCCCGTGAGCTTGGCTTCCTTGGGAAGGTATGAAAGTCAGAAGAAACAGCACGAAGACCTTGGCAGCTCTTGCTCACTGCTACAGTCTGGATCTGGAACATATCTGGAAGGTGACTAGATTGTGGGGATTAATCTATGGATTTCACATGCTGTTAAGAGGTGGGATATGGTCAGGAGGGGCAGATCACTGAGAGTGTGGCCGGAAGGAACACATCCCCATCCCCAGCTCCTGCCTAACTGCTCTGGCTACTATGGGGTGGGCAGCTGTTCTCCACCAAGCTATTCTACCAAGTTCTTGTGCCACTGGCGGCCAATCACGAATAAACAGACCGAGACTCTGAACTGAGACCTCCTTCTGGAGTTAGGTATTGTGTCCCAGAGATGAGAACGTGGCTAAGATGCGAATAGCTCCCCTCATCATCAGGAGGAGCCCTAGGCATCCACCCTGACCTACCTTCCCAGCAGCCTCCAGCAAGGAATGCCTCACGGGCAAGGTGTGCTTTGCTGTGTGCCCGTACCCAGTCTAGTTTTGTTCTTTGACTGGACGGTTATTTCTATTTTTAAACATGAACTGCTTCCGCCCATAATGTACTATTGTTTTTTTTTTTTTTTAATTTCTTCATTTTGGGAAGAGCACCATTACTCAGAAACCAAGAATTCTACAGTTTTGTTAATATTTTTAGTATACAATTTTGACACCTTCCCAGACTCAATTTGTCTGCAGAAATTATTTCACGTATTTTGCTACTTTTGAGTAATGGAGAAACAGAAGTAAATGACAAAAAGAAAAAGTTCTTGTTTGTGGAATGAATAAGTGAATGAATGAGATGACTATTGGCAAGAGAAAGCTCTGCTCTGAAGTTAACAGGATTCGCCAGCGAACGAGGCTGGCTTCCCAATCTGTTTCTATTTCTATTAATTTAAATGGCGGTATTATTTTTCTTCCTTCTTCTCATATTGACGAATAATCAGAGTGTGACATATAAAACTTTCAAATCTTATTTGAAGGTAAGATGGTACAGAATTTAGGAAGAAAGAAAGTGTTATTACAGAATACAGCACCCACATAAAGAATAAGACTTAAAACCAGGATAAATCAACTTTTGTTATTTCCTGACCTGTACAAATTTAATTATTTAGACCTGATGTTTTAGTAATCTGATTTTCAAATGATACAATGTTCTTTTCTGTTAATTTTGTCTCAAGACAAATGCACTAATTTTATTTGCAGTGGTTGGGGGAAACTAAAGTTCAATGTCTAATTTCTCTGATATATTTAGGGCATTTTTTTTTCCTCCCTCTGCTTTCCAAGAGACAAAATAGAGGACCAGAAACAGGATCAAATTCTATAAATAAATGGTGGCTGGTTTGTCCTTAAATATCATAAACTGCTGAGCTGAAATGAAGTCATGGACATACATTAATTTTATTTTGAAAGCTGGCTAAGAGAAGGTGTTTAAAAAGTTTTGCAAGTAAAAAAATGAGAGGGGAGAAAACCAATAACACTTCAGAAATAATGAAACACCTATATTTTCTTGCTAGCCTCTCGCAGGACAACAGAATTCTGTGTTGGCTGCGATATCCACTTAAGTAACTCACCAAAATAATAGGGCACTGGCTAAAAATCCGTCCATGTGGTGCTCATTAATAATGATTACATTCTACCCAATATTCTTGCCACTGTTTTACCTTCTCCACATACTAAAATATCCCCCGAGAGAGAAAAAAAAAAAAAAACCCACAAGTTAAATAACAGTAGAACAAGAAGACCTGCCAAGTAGACACGTATTTGGTTATATTTTAAGACCTCCTTTCATGTCCCTTTAGAATATTTACGGACTTAAGAGAGTAGAATGTATTAGTCTATGAAATTTTTTTTGGAACCGAAACAAAAAAAGGAGAAAAAGAACAACTTTGAACCTGAATTTTCACCGGCTCAGCCCATGCGCCAATGTCAACTCTGTTGTCCCTCTCCCACAAGCCCTCTGTATTAATGTTCCCCATGATATAATCTGCTTCCCTGCAGACAGAATTCTAAGGTGTCTCCATAGCCAAGCCAGGTGAAGAAATGTGGCTCTTGTAGAGATAATTTTAAGTCAGAACACAGCCCAAAAGACAACGCTGGTTCTGTTTGATTGAAACAGTCTGGCTGCCCTCCTTTCGTCATTTGGCTCTGCATGGAAGAAACTGCTCCAGCTGCCCACATGACAAACAACCATGACATTCTGCACCAAGAGAAATGCAAAGCAGACTGGCTTTACCTTTTTCTTTTTAATTTTTTTGCAAAGCCCTCCACACCTGGATATGCTAATGTGAACAAATGTGCTCGACTGGCGCAGATGAAAATAAAGGCCTCTTGTCACTGAGATATGGCAGATTTATGAATTTTATGTTTGCACTGTTCATAAATTTATTATATCTGCATAAGCATCTTTGGACTGGAAAAAATCTACATCTTTCAAGGCCTTTGGTTCTGAGAAAGAACTGCCTGGTGGATTAAAAGCGCAACATCATTTGCAAAATCACACGCTGAATCCCCAGAGCATGCCACCTCCAGACCCAAAAGCCAATCATCAACTTGTGAGGAAACTGGCCAGCCCTAGTAATGCCAACTGCCAAGATCCACATACTGGATATGAAACTGCAGGTGGAATATGCTCCCAGGCGGGACCATGCCAAGACCACGGTTGCAACCAAATCGTGTGGACAGGAGCCAAGCAATCAGGCCAGGCTGGCAGCGCAGGCACCATGAAAATTGGACTCAGATGGTATTACTATGATTGGTGGTGACATAGACTGTTTTCTAGACCACACTTGGTCAGTCTCTTCTGAGTTCTCTCTTCAGTAAAGTTTCCACCTTGGCCTCTATTCTGTCTTTGGCCTGCCTGAACCAATCTTAGCAAGAATCCTCCTAAGCCAGTTGAATGGGAATCCCCCTAGTCTGCAGAGCTGATCAAGTTCCTCATCTTCTACCTTTGCCCTATGCGTCCTTGGCCTGCCTGGAAGGAAAATTCTACTAAGTTGTTTTGACAAGAATGGCTCCTGTTCTTGATCTCCTCTCAGTGATTTTCTATTTACTGACACCCTCCTTGTGTACACTAGCAATAACGCCCCTTTTCCTTATTGCTATTCCTGGACTTGGCCTGCCCTCTTTTTTTCTATTATGATTATCTCAACACCCACTGTAATAGTCCTAAATAAAGTCCTCCTCATCATTTTAACAAGTGTCAGAGCAACTGTTTTATCTTTAACAATGATGACTACATGACAATAGGACCTAATGGTCAGGTTGCTAGGGTGACAACAAATTCCACTAATCACTTAGCAAGGAGATGGTTTACCTCTTTTTTATTATTATTTTGTTTAAATAATCTTTAAAAATTTTTTTTTACTTGTTTCCCCTCTAAGTTTAATTAGGTACCAAAATGGATTTTTTTTTTTAAGTTTTGAGGATTTGCCTTTAAATTATGAGTTTGTTTTGGAATAATTTTAGTTTTACAAACACCTACAGAGATAATATGGCCTGCTCTCATATACCCTCACTAGATTTCCTCACTGTTAGGATCTCCTTTTTTCAAACCCAAGATGCCAACACTGGTACACTGATATCAAATTAAGATTTCCTTTGGGCTTCCCTGGGTTTTCCATTTACACCCTTTTTCTGTTTCCAGATCCCATCCAGTTGCCATACTGCACTCATCTGTCATGCCTTATCCATTTCCCCTGGTTTAGGACAGTTTCTCAGTCTTCCCTGTGTTTGTCCCCTTCACAGTCTTAAGAACGCTGGTCTAGTTTCTAGGAGAATGTCACTCAGTGAGGATTAGTTTGATGCTTTTCTCATGATCAGAATGAGCCTATGAGCTTTCAGAAAGAATACTATGTATCTGAAGGGCCTTCTCCTCCCAAGATCATATTTTTATGGTAATTTCTAATTGTTCTGTAGATTGTACATGAGGCAGCCTTTGCTCAATAAACTCACTGTGTGAAATCAACCTACTACCCAAGGCATCGGGTGCACAGAGCACAGGCCAATGAATGTCCTCGTTGACATGAACTCTTCGTTTTCACAAAAGAACATCAGCCCATGCCTCTTCTTATGCACCTGTGCACCCAGCAACTAGTTCAACAAAGGCCTTGCAAAGACCACATGCTGCAGAGTGTGCATCGGACAGCAAATATGAAGTAAGTTTTCAAACACAAATAACTTTTACTCCTTTTACACAAAGTAAAGTTTATTAAAACCTTTTCTACCCATAATTTGTCAGTGAGAAGTGTCTTCAATGCTGTGTCCACTTGTCCAAAAGGAATGGGAGAGCTGAGGCAAACTGTGCTGCCTCTGGTTTCTGAAGTGGGAATGAATAGGAGTTTACTTTGTCCTAATGTTTAGGACTGAACTTTCTCTAAAGTTATATTCACGACTGATCCCAAACTTACTAATAATTCCTTTAGTTGTCACTTTTTCCTCCTCTTTGAGTTCTAAATTGAGTTTAGTCAAGACAATGACAAGATTATCCCTAATTCACACAAAGAAGCCTGAAGTAACCTACAGGTCTCAAGACAGGTAATTTATTTACTCACACTCAGCAAATTATTCTTTGTGTTTAGTAGTTAAAAAGGTGGTTTCCATCCATTGATACAGTTTTTAAATTGTGTTTTAATTCAATACATATTAGTAAGCTCCGACTAAGTATCTGGGGCCAGATTGGACTCTAGAGATGAGAATCATAAAGAAAACATCCAAGAAGCATGCAACAAAAAAACATGAATGTGTGTTTGCAGGGTCGGGGAGCTGGTTTGCTTTTTAAGGGCAGGGTCAGGACATGCTGTCTGAAGGTATGTCCTGTTCAGGAGACCTGAAAAATGAAGAAGAGTTGACTGAACTGGCCAAGAGGGAATGTGCAGACTACGCTGAAAGCAGAGCTTGTTGGAATACTCCGGGAACTGCACACTTCAGACGAGACACTTAAGGGACCTTAGCAATCACGCAGGGCTAGGTTAAAATCAAGTTCAAGACTGTGACTGTTGCCTTCCATGTAGGGCATAAGGTGCTCAAGAGAGCAAGAGTGAGTTATTTCTCTGAGGTCATAGAGGAGTACTGTTTGTACTGTGGACAAAACGCTAACTGACCTGACCTCACCTTACGTAGCTACCAATCTTTGCTCTTTCCATGCCTAAACCCTATCCTGGAAAGGACAATGAGACAGCAAATTTTTATTATCCACTCAAAACTCTCTGGAGCCACTCGCTGGTTCCTGACCAAGACAATTACAGCTAAAGGCTGAAATTTCTCTCTGCAGAAGGAAATAAACACATGTAGGTCTGAATCTACTCATTTCTCTCTTTTATGCTGAAAATATTTATAATATACAGATGGGGGGGGCAATACATATACATAAAATATATTATCTTTGTACATTGTATGTCCAAAGTATAAGCTACTAATTATATACATTCACCTAGTAAATGATGTAGAAAACAAAATGTAGAGTTACAAACCAAAGATTATTAATACTAGCTGATATGCTTTGAATGTTGGAATGTCCCCCAAAGGTCCGTGTTTGTTGTACTTGGGAGTTCAATGAGCTTCTTATATGTTTATGTGCATGCCTTTCATGAAATTTTGGGCTGTCCTTTCTTCAAATAATCTCTCCACTCCTTTCTCTCTTTCATCCCTTTCTGTGATTCCCATTACAGGCATGTTGGTCTACTTGATGGTATCCCACAGATCTTCCTCAATCGGTTCACTTTTCTTTAACATATTTTCCTTCTCAACTTCAATCACCTCTGTCATTACATCTTCAAGAGTATCAATTCTTTTTTTTAGTCTTAATCTGCCTTTGAATCCCTCTAGTGAATCTTTCATTTCAGTTATGGTATTTTTCAGATTCAGAAACTTACTTTCCTTCCTTTTAGGCTATATCTTTATTGATATTTTCATTTTGCTCACAATTTCTTTCCTTGACTTTCTATACTTTTTCTATTAGTTCTCTGAGCACCTTGAAGGTAGTCATTTAAAAGCTTGGTCTAACATACCCTTTATGAGATATTTTTCAGGAACAACTATCAGTTTACTTTTGTTTTGAATGGATCAGACTTCTCTGCTTCCTACCAAGCTCACTTTTTTTTTTTTTTGCTGAAAACTGAATACTTGAATCTAATAATGTAATAATTCTGTAAAATTAGATTCTTCCTTGACTTGGGGGTTTGATAAGGATTTTTTTGTTTTGTTTTGTTTTTTGATTAGTATCAGCTGTATCTGTGCTGATGCTCAACTTGATGTAAACAAGGTGTTCTATAAGTCCATTCCTTTCCACTTTTCCCTGGAGGTATCTTATAAACTTTCTACAACCTCCAAGGTCTATGCATTTGCTTTTTTTGTTTGTATTTTTTTTTTTTTTGCTAGAAATTGAACCCAGAGCTTTGTATATCCCACATACATAGTCTAATGCTGAGCTGTAGCTCAGCTCTATGAGGTGGCTTTTGATTGTCTGAGGTTGAGATGTTTATCTCCTGAAAGGGGGGAAAAAAACCCAAACAGGAGTAAGAAAAATTTTTAAAAATTGTGCCGGGTCTTTTGATTCTCTGACAGTTACTTTAGCCAGTGAGAAAGAAATATGCAAAGGGCAAGGAGAAGGATGCATCAATGGCCACTTTCTACGCATCTATAGCTGTAAGATCGGAATTCACAAGTAGCATACCCAGGTTTCTTTTTTTGAGAGAAAGAGAGAGGGAGAGAACAGAGTCCTTTTTGTTCACTCAGACTCTTATAAGCTTCCTGAAAGTTACTTCTGAGTGGCTGCTTAAGCTGAAACCCATTGAAATTCACAATTCACCACCCAGTCCTCCTCCTCTGAGTATAATCCTTCTAATAAACAAGAGAAAAAAAAAATAGTTAAATCATACAGATTCTGTGTCCTGGGGAGCTGGATTCTCGGTGCTTCCTGCCCCACCACCTTCTCAGAACATCTGATCACAGATGTTCTGCTAAACAGTTTCACTTCAATTTCTGACAAAATAGCACTCATGGTTTGTAAATGCTATAAGGATATCTTGTTGATACAAGTTTAACGCTTGAGAAAAGTAATAAACATACAGCATAGGGACTAGTTAAGGTAACAGTGGTGCTGAGCATTTCATACTAAATGAACTACTCCTGCTACATAATGTTTTTATTAGTTTTTGTCAAAACCAAGAACTGTATGTCTGTCAGTGAGCTATGAATTACTCAAGATCTCCTGGGTGAGGCGTGTGTATCATTTTAGGAAGAAAAGAGTAGAAATAATCCTGGGTTGGTGGGGAAAGTGGGTGAGGTGGCAAAGAGATGTTGTGGTATTTGGGCAGTCAGAAATTTCTAAAGAGGAAAGGAAAATCCAGTTAGCTCTCAGAATAATAATATTGCCTAGGGAGTCAAAGTGATGTTAGCCTCTAGGACCAGGTATTTTGTAAATTATTGACCTGGAGCAACTCAGTTACCCTCTCTGAGCTTCCAGTTCCACATTTTAAACATGACTATGATTGGGCAGGATGGGAGCTTATTATCAGTGTATAAGTTTTCTTAAAGGTGAAGCATTTCATGAGTCCATGACTCTGAAAATTTAAGTTACTTGTGTGCACTAGTCCCACCTCAAATGCTCCGTAGCCACATGTGGCTGATGGTGCTGAGTAGGAGAACACAGAAAGAAACAATTCCCAACATTCAGCAAATTTTATTGGCCCTTGAGAAATTTACTAGACAGATTAAGGGGTCAGGGGTAGAAGGAAATGGATATAAGGTAAGATAATAGGTGGAGTGGATACAAACAAATGTATGCATGCATGAAAATACCACATTGTGACCAAATATTTTGTAAAATTAATATGCAATAATAAGGGTATATTTAAAAATAAAATAAATAAAAATGCCCCCAAGAGGTCTTATGTTCTACAATGTTACTGATTGTGCTGTAAAAGTGACTGTTGCTCTCGTGAATACTAAGAGGTCACACTTGTTGAACACGGCTACAAGAAATATACTAAGGGCTATTCTGACTTAACCAGCAGCCCTCTGGGATAGGAATAATTATTATGCCCATTTTATAAATGAGGAAAACAAGATGCAGAGTGACCAGCTGTCTAAGTCATTCAGAGCTACACCCTGGAGCGGGCAGAGCACGGGCTCCCACTACAAAATCCCAGCTGCCCAGGTGTTTCACTCTGACCCCTCGCTCGGTCTCCAGTCTCACTATCTCGTGTCAACACCTCACAGGTTCCTCACAATCCTTCTAGTGGACACCGGTCTTTTGTAAATGTTTAGTCTAGAATGCCCTCTTCTTTGTTTGAAAACTTCCTATTTACTCTTTAAACTAACTCAGTTCTTACCTCTCCATTAGGCAAAATAGTTATCCTGTCTGTTCTGAGCTTCTTGTGTATTCCACTCCTACCGCAAGCAAGAAGCCCACCAGGCTTCCCTATAGATGAGTTTACTAGCATAGTCTTGTACCAGAGTATGAGTACATTCATGGTAGACTGTGCCTTAAGCATTCTGGTATATTTCTGACTCAAAGAAGGGGATGAATCAATATTTGTGAACGAAAGCACCAAAACATCTTAGCAAAGAGGAGGAGTCATCATGCTCTCCAGCCATTTCAGCTCATTTATGAGCTTTCTATACTCTTGAAAGACACAATTTTCAATGTCACTTATTATCTGCAAGCATAGGGCTTTAGCAACTTCAGGCAACAAAGAAAAACAAATATTTCTGAGATAAGAAGCTCTTCCTAAGTTTCTCAGCAAGCTGCCTATCTTTTGCAGTCAAGACAATACTATTGCCTCCTACCAATTTTGGTGACATTCTGCACATTTTCTATCACGCCATGCAGCAAGCCGGGTGGCAAAGACCACTTGGAAATACTACAGGCCTATCAGGGAACAGCTTGGCCGTGGTCTTGCTTCCACTGTCCCCCTCCAAAACAACAGACTGCAGCTGCTTAATAAAGAGATACTTAAATTACTCACAGGGACCTGGTGCACACTTTAAAAGACACCAGGTGGTCTTGCACATTCTCCAAGGGAATGGAAGGGTATCAGCCCACTGCCTGCCCTGTAGCTCTTTATAGCTCTTCATCTGAGACAAACAGTGAAAGAACAAAATGTTCTTCTGGCTTTTCCTGTCCTCGAAAGTAGTATCAACCTCTATTTTGAGGCATGGTTTTGCTCTTGCATTGTGGAAAAAGCTGATGTGTGTTAAATATAAAATCCCAACTCCCTCAAATTCTAATAAATTAACCCTAAAATTCTAATAAATTAAATTAGCAAATTATAACACACTTAAAAAAAACCAAACATATAGGCCTGTGTGCACACACACACCCAAATCACAGAACAAAATGAAAGGTACTACAAGAACAAAGTTTTAGAAAAGAAATACTGTATTTACTAAAAACCTTCCCGTGTATCAGGATTATTCTGATCAATCTCATGATCTAACAATCCTAAAAGCTATGTTTAATGGTCTCATTTTATAGAGACACTGAAATCCAGGTAAGAAGTAATGAACAAACACATAGGTTTAATGGTAAATAGATCTGAGCTCAAATTTGGAAGCCACTAGTTCTGTGGCTTTCCAAGGTTCTAGGCAAGAACAACTTTTCTTTTCTATGGTACTACGGGCTTTAAACTACTGAGTTATATTCTCAGCTGTGTGTGTGTGTGTGTGTGTGTGGGTGTGTGTGTGTGTGTGTCTGTGTGTGTGTGTATGTGCGCGTGTGTGTGTGTGTGTTTGTGTTATTGAAGACATCCCAGGGTCTTCTCTCTGAGCTACATGCCCAGCCATTCATTAAATACCGAAGTTCTTCAGGCTGGGCTTGAACTTGTGCTCCTCCTGCCTCATCCCCCTGAGTGCATGGGTCACAACGCCTGGCCTAGGCAGCACTTTTTAGGGGCAAGCTCCTATACTTATAGGGAAAAGAGAAGGAAGACTGCTGCTCTTTAAACTAGTAGCATTTCTTCAAGTTGCTTGTGGGAGTCGTAATGAGAATTGATCTCAAGGCCATGAGCTCTTAAGCTGCTTTTTTTGTTACTTTTGGGTAAGATCCCATCCAGAGAAAACCACAGAAACTAACTCACTGAGTTATGCTGAGTCACTCTTCTAAGAGCTGGAGAGTAAATTTTGCTCATTATAATCTCATTTTAATGCTAAATTCTCCACACAGGAGACATTACCATTCGCTAGTCTTGAACATGTGATGCTGTCAAGATGCACAATTTTAAACAACACATGCTCAAGACTATGCCTGCTTCTCCATGTGACACTGCGTCTTTCCAATATGAATATACATGGTTTTCCCAACTAAAACGCATTGCTTTCTTTGTTCGAGGAGACACTGGGAGTTAATTACGTGTGTGATTAATAAACTTATCTTCGTATCTCTACCTCCTAGCTGTGCTTACTGGCTTTGTATTCACCCAGCAGTGACTGCACTTCTGCAGGTTACAGCTTCGGGCAAATTAATGAGCTTCACTAAATCTGTTTTCTTATTTGAAAACACAGACCAGTAATACCAGTCTTCCAGGGCGCTTGCAAAGTAAAATATGAAAATATCAACAAAGTTCCTACTGTGAGGGCTTGCACCTTATTGGGATTACTAATTGTGACTTCCCCCTTCTCCTGCCTGTTACATGGCAGAGTTGAAACTCAAAACCAGGGTCAGGGGCTCCCAAACCCAAGTTCTTTGCACTTCTGTATTAAGGATTTATCTGAGTCAAACTGGTAAACTTGAATGATTGTTTTGGACCAGCACACTATTCTATTGGTTTATGTATTTATGCCAAGATATAAATCTGTTAGATGTCAAAATCAAAGTACATAAATCACACATTTCCCAGTGCATTCTAATCTGACTTTACTACAGCCTCATCATAAAAATATCTCTACCAGCCACTTAAGGTTGGAGACCTATGTAGACAAAGAATTTAACATTGGCAAAAAGAGTAATTATTGTGCTTCAGTTTTCATGCATTCTGCAAAAACCAGTAAGACACAGGGAACACCAATAGTCTTCCGTGCCCTAAATCTTTCTTGCCATCTCTCAGTTTTGAATTAGACTGCATTTTCTTCTAGAAACAAAAGAAAAAAATGCAAGTTCACTAAAAGAATGTTCTTGCAATAAGTTCCAGGCTAAGTTTCCAGTTGGAGAAGACTTTATTCTCAGTATGTTTTCTGCTGGTCATAGGTACATTTGTCCTTTGTTTGCTTGGTATGGAGAAAGATTGTGTACTTTGAGAAAAAAGCTTTCAGACTCAGACTCTATATATCGTTTATTTTACTATGGAATTTCTTTTGCAGAGAGCCCGGTCTCCAAAGCATGAGTTTATAAAAATAGTCACAGCTGGCAATGAACTCCCCAGCATCCCCTCCCTACACCTGATGCCCTGAGAACAGCACTGGGACAGCTGTGATACAACGAACAAGTGCAAACCTGTCTGCGATCAGCGCTGACTTCTGGTTTCGCCCCTTCATGTACCACTTTGTTCACAGTGTCTCAATTTCATGCCTTAATTTTTTTATGCCCTGTTTTTTCTCATTGAAGCATTAGCCAACTGCCCAAATCTTCAGAACTGAGTGCATGTCACAAGGCACCCAAATGCTCTGAGGAAATCACAGGATGCTTTATGGCCTTTGTTAGCTAAGTGACTTCTACCATACTCAGCGTTGTGCATGAAAACAGAGCTTTTATGGTACTGTACATAGCAGGTGTAATGGAAAGCAGAATTTCAGACCAGGAAGCCAAAACACTCATGATGACTGCCACACCCAGTGACATATCAGAAAGACATTCTGCTCTCTACTTCCTCATCTTTAACTTGAGAGGTCAATTTCTGGCTTTGAGGGTGAAATGCATGCAAGCAAAATCTGTATGACAAAAGCTATCATCCAAATAAAAGGTGAACCCAAGATGGAACACATGAGAAGCTTAGAGAATTTCAGAGAAAGCATGAGTCAGTTAATGGTCAAGTGAAGCACAGGATGAATGTTACATGTTTGTGACACTGGGAGCACAGAGCTCAAGTATTAGATGAAATCTGTGGCTCATACAATAGGAGATAGAATTTCAGGCATCTCATGAACTACCTGATGCTCCTTTATGAGTCATATAAATTTTGGCAGAGCTCAGGTTGAGTATCTGTGTTAGACAGGCACAGTCAGACATATAGTCCCAGCACTCTGGGATGCTGAGGCAAAAGCACTGTAAGTTTGAGCCTAGCCTGGGCAGCCTAGCAACTTGGTAAAACTCTGTTTCAAAACTGAAAATAAAAGAAATAGGTTGAGTATGTAGCTCAGTGTGAAGGCCCTGGGTTCAATTCTCAGAACTACAAAAAATCTATTTTAGGTAAAAAGGCATTAACTATCATCATTTAACTCATTATTTAACAGGTAACAGACACACACAGCTTGTTGACAATCTTACCACAACTGTTAAATATAAGTACAATTTTTCAAAAATTTTCAAAATTGCAACCTACATAATATATAAGTAAACAAATCTAGTTGGAATATTTCAGTTTCACTTATCATCTCTGTCAAATCCAAACAAGCTTATGCTCACCTTATCCATTTTCCATAGCGTAAACTGAATTTGTTCTTTGAAACAATGCTGTACATCAAGAAAGCATAGATTGAACTAACCCAGCACTTCTTTAAAAGTCAAATTGCCTAGCACTTGTAGAAGGAAACTTTATCAACCAAGGCTTACACCCAATTCTCAAATGAATTTTGATCTGTTAATCAGGTTTCTCAAATTTACACAGTTTCTAGCTAATTGCCTATGTTCTGCCAAATTCCAGAGAACTCAAGTATTACCTAGCTCTGATGCTTTAAAATGCATTTTTATAAAAATAAAATCAGGGAAATGCATCAACAGTATAATTTGCACATCTAGGAGCTTGGCTGATGAGGGCCAACATTACCACTGCAGATGGGATTTGGGTCCTGCTACCTTTCCTATGTCATTACAACAGCGAAAATTGGTTTTCTGCAGGTGCAGTGTTGGTGGGTGTCTTCTGAATATGATGCTGGAATGGGCCATCAGTATCACAGTGAAAAGAAAATGAGGCAGTATAACCACTGAGTATGCCAGAAGGTCAGATTTACACATTACTCTATGTATTTTCAAGGCAGCAGCATGTTTTGGTTGGACATTACGAGTTAAACACAAGTCCACCTTAAGTTATTAAAAGTGTTGCAGTTAGTGCTCAGCAAAGAAGATAGGTCACACATCCAGATCCTAACTGCTGCTCTTGGTAAAGTTTGACCAGAACAGACAGAGCTCAACAAAAGGCACCAATGACACTTTTAGCAGCGTAAAGTGGAGTATCAATGGTACATGTCCACCCACCCTAAAATAAATCTCTCTAGTTCAAGTTTGCTGTTGTTTCCTGGAAACCCACAATTCAACCCTGAGGTAACTGAAGGAGAAGTGGGTCTTTCTCCTAGAACTTCTGTCCCTCCACATGTGATCTCAGAAGGCTTTTGTTTCTTCCTGGGTAGCTCTTGTAAGAATAGTGAATGTTTTCCCACTGATTTTGTGAAGAATTTATGGTGACTGTTGAGCCTAAGAACTTCACAGGATATATTTCAGATATACTAGTTTCTGTGATAAGCTCTGTGTCAAGTTTCCAGCTGCAACCCAGGCCACCTTTGGAAAGGGGGGACCAGGCCACACAGAGATCTGAGAGCCTCTGAACCAGTCAGTTTGCCCAGCCAGGAGAGACAGTTGCTTTACCAGATATGACCTGCTTCCTCTCCTTGTCCTATCAGGCCCTAGGGGCTGCAGCCCCAGCTGGCTCATCTGCTTCCCTCACTCAAACGTCTCTGGAGAGCCCAGGACGCTCTCAGATGTCAGTGGTGGTGGGGATCGCTTTTCAAACTTTAATGTTTCTTGTCACTTCTTTCATTCTAGAAGAACTATCATAAAACACAATCTTCCATGGAAAACTTTGGTCATCCCGAGCATGTGCCCCAAGCCAGATATCCGAGCTGGCTGACCTGCTCACCTCTTATATAACCTCAGATTTCCTGATTAACTCCTTTAATCTTAATTGTTTTAGGAAAAAAACCCCAAAGCCTCTAAAACTCTTTGCTCTTGGTCTCCTGGGCACAGACATCAGGTCCCAGGCTGTCTTACCACATTGCTTCGGCAACATAATTATTTTTAAAAAAACATAATGAGGCTGTTCTTTTGTTCTGTAACTTTTCATCTCAGCATGAATTCAGTTTCATCAAGGAGTTTTGTTTATAATATCAGAACTTAAATTTTTTTATTCTTTAAAGAATAATTCAAATCACTAAAGGCTTTAGATCTCTCACTTAGATTTTTTTCTTACCTATACGAGAATGAATTCTTCTACGAATAAAAGTATATTTTTATCCAGAAGAAATAGTTTTAACTGTTGATTTTTCACTCTGACTTCAAAGGAAAGTTAAGATTCTAAAAGAACACTGAATGGGTAGATACAGAACCAAATGCATGTCCATGTTTGCCTTACATACATCTTAACAGAAGCTATGGAGGGGGACGGTTATGGCTCCTGGATGTATTCAGCATTCTACTGGTACAGAAGCAGGTAAAGGAAGAAAGCAGTAAAGGAGGGTAACATACACAGCATTTCACAAATACACATATTTTTTCACAGTGGCAGAATCCATGAATTTTTCCACGAAAGATTTATGGGACCACTTATATTTCTACTCTAATAATAATTACAAAGATCTAATAAAAAAATACTCGTTTAGGAAGTAGATCCTCCCCTATATAAACAGAGAAAAGGCATCACTTCACTACTGCTGTGAGCAGAAGACTATTTTCATCCTCTGCAACGTTCTGCCCTGCTCTTGCACTGCTCCTGATCTCACAGGTATAGTGGTATAAACAACAGTGTCAGTGTGTCACAGATAAAGGGAGATGGTGCCAGGAGTTCGTCATATGCATATGAGCTACCATTAGCCCTGTCCAGATCAGAATGTTCTGAATTAGCCAGAGGTTTCTCACACTTGGCAGTCTGGCTGGGTGACCAGAACTTCTACTGCTGACAATAACTCATCCTGTGTGGGGGTGTAAAAAAGAGATGATTAAGAACTCCATTAATGTAGACTGTTGGTTTCTGGTGAGTCTGTTATTTTAGAAGTGTGTGATGGCATTTCTTCCCTCCTTCCTTTTCCTTTTTCCTCTGACATAGGTATTTTTCTTGCTCGTCATGACGCTTGAAGGTTGCTTCTGTTCTTTAATAATCAATGATCAGAGGTCCATGGTTGAAGAAATGTTCCCCTCTGAATGCCTACAGTATTTACACTGAGAAATGCCTAATGTAAATCATTTCGATCAGTCTACCATCAAAAGCAATAAATAAGGATGTAAACAAGTGAACAAAAAATATCTGAGTTGGTAGCCACTGCTATCTTTAAAAGCAATTTATACTTGATTGAGCTTTCATGAACATGGTATAGATGTAAAAAAATAAATGCCATAGGTTCAAGTTGAGCTTCCAAAACGTATACTGAAACCTCAAGCCCTAGTTCTTATGTATGTGACCTTCTTTGGAAATATGGTCTTTGCAGATGTTATCAAGTGACGAAAGGGTCACAATATATTGTAGGCCATAATCCAGTATGACAGGTTGACTAATGTCCTTATCAGAGGAAAATCTGAATAAAAGACAATAATGAGGGGAAAAGGCCACATGAAGTCTTAGAAACTGAAATTATGCTGCCACAGCCAAGGAATGTCTGGTGCTGCCAGAAGCTGCAAGAAACAAGAAAGAATCCTCCCCTGGAGCTCCAGAGGGGACATGGCCCTGTGGAAGCCTTGATTTCAGACTTAGGGCTTACAGAACTGTGACAGAAAAAATGTCTGCTGTTTCAAGCCATCCAAGTTTATGCTAACATATTATGGCAGCTCTGGGAAACTCAGCTTCTCCTTAGCTTGAAATGTTGGCATAGTTCGAGGGGACAAGCAGCTCACAGCAGCTTTCAGTGACAACGTTTGGGGGCAAGATTCTCCTGGCAATTTTTGATGCTGGGTAGTTGACAGCTGTGAAGATGGGAGACTATTTTCCCTCTACCCAGGAAGGCATGCTTCTTCTAAATTCCTCCAATCTCATTTTATGGTACCAGGAGTACCAAGAGTACAAAGTTCAAAGGAAGAGAAGTGTACTTTTGATGACATACAAACCTAGAAAAGAAAATGAAACTCCTTTGTCAGTCCTTTCCTATTGCAGAAGAAGATTAGCCTGAAAAGGAGAAAGAGGCTGGCCACAGGCAAGTACTTCTCTCTGACACTGTCCCTCATTTTCATAGGACATGTTTGTCATTACAGAGTTATGAACCTTGGCCCTATTGATACTTTATTTTGACAATGAATTTCAAAGTTTATACTGTGCACTGCAGCGTTAAAATTAAAAAAAAAATACAAGTACATAAACAACATTCATGACCTTTCCCCGCTGAATATAGACCCAAAGAAATGTATTTTGCAGAACACACATGTGGATTATTTCCCTCTAGAAATCTCCCCTGTGGTTTGCAGCGAGGAGGACCAGTAGAGGAGCTTTGGAAAGACAATTATTATCGCCTTCACTCTAGAATGAAAGTTTACTTCATACGGTCCTACAGGTAAGGCTGGATGCCCAAATATAGCAAGCTGGACTGAGAGTGATTCTAATTCCTTCCCACATTCCATCAGGTCATTTGTGACTGCATGAAGCAGGCCACTTGGATCTCCACAGCTTCTCACCTTGCCCCACTATACTCCCTCCAGGACTGTCTTCTGCCCTCTATATCCATGGTGACCCTCACTGATCTAAGCAGCATTACAGGTCCCAGGTCGCTTTCCTCTGTCAGGATGGACTTGTCCTAGAGGTCACTCCCTCAAGGCTCTGTGCTCTTCTATATGCTCATGCGCAGCCACAGATAGGTAACATTAAGAACTTTCAGCTGCCCTGGGTTAATGTGTCACTTTTCTCACAGACCATGAAGGATTTACATCTTACCTCTTCATGAGAGAAGGAAAACACTTGAAAGAACTTTGGCCTTCCAACAGACATGGGACCCTGCATGTATGAGAATTTTCGTCTATTCTCAGTCACTAGTTCAGAAACGAGTTGAGAGAGAGAAAAGAGCAAAAAAGTGATCACGGTGTGCAAAAAGATGTTTGCAAAGAGAAACAATGTGTTATCGCGCTCAAATTGTATATTATTATGTGACGTATTCCAGAAATCCAGCAAAGCGTGTTGCTCCTTGTTTTGAGAATTAGCACTCAAGGGTAAAACAGAAAAAAACTTGTCAGTGTTCCAGAAAGGAAATTTAGGAGAGCAGATTCTAATTTATCTATATTTATATTTAATTGATGGCACTTAGTATGTTTTGAGTATTATTTTGCTAAAATTCAACATAGGGTAAATTTATTATCACATAACAAAGCTTTAAAATAAAAATGTCATTCATACACAAAGTGGCTCAAAGTGATATTACTGAATGCATAAAATAAGTCAAAATACCAACTTTTTGTCCATTATTAAAAAAAAAACCCTTGAAATCAATTAACACAATGAAAGCCTAAGACTAGTAGCACTAACATGTCCAAACAATATAAGGAGAAGATGAACTGGCAAGCTGACGATTTCTGGTCCATAGAGGACAGAGGAGTTGGGTATTTTCTAATAGAAATGGCAGAGGCCCGAAAGCTTGTGGCTAGTGGGGAAGTCTTTCAAAACAGAAACCCTGATTTGCTTCTAGCATCTCTCACACCATACTGCATGTCTTTTGTTTTACATCTAATTCAGGCCCTAAGTGAGTTGCTAATAGCTTTGTAATTTTTGTCAAAACAATGCGGGAGGTCTGGAAAACTCTTTAAAAACTTTTCACAGCCAGGCTTTTGATGGCACATGCCTGTAATTTCAGTACTCTGTGGCTGAGGCAGGAGGATGGCAAATTCATACCTAGCCTGGACACCCTGGCAACTGAATGACACATTGTTCAAATAAGAGAGAGAAAGGGGGTGGGGTGGGGACATAGTTCAGAGGAAAGGCTTTGGATTCAATCCTCAGTACTGCAAAAACAGATAAAGAATAAAAAAAAAATCTAAAACTCCCTCTTTTTTTATAATAGACAAATAGAGCCGTCAGTTAAGGAGAGAAGAGTATAACCATCCCCATACTCCTTTCACTCGGTTTCAACAATTATAAGCCTAAAATTATTTTTTCTTATGCTACCTGTTTTCCCATTCCTACATTGTTTTGAAGCAAATTCTAAGAATCACAGCATTATGTAAGTTTAATGTCATGTGTCTCTCAGATATAAGGGTTGTTAAAAATATAAGGCTATATTATTACTATACTTAGCATATTAATACTTTAACATCATTAAATGCCTAGATAAAGCTGAAATTCACCATTCTCTCACATATATTATTTACTTTTACACATTTGATTTAATTCATAATCCAAATGAGTTCCATAATTGTGGTTGGTTGCTATTGGTTTCTGAAGTCTCTTTTTAGTCTACAAATTTCTCTCTCTTCTGCCCACCTATCACTTAACTTCTTTTTTTCTTTTGTTCATTGTGTTTTTTGTTTTTGGAGAAACCAGGATGTTTACCGCATAAAGTTTTCCATAGTTCATTGTGTGACTACACTGCTTTGATGTTAACATCTTCTTCAGTCCTCTGTGTCTCTTAAAACTTATTTTTTGATGAAAAGCTCTATTAGATGTAGGTTCTTTTTAATTTCACAAGACTACAACTTGTCTCTCAAAGGGGTTGGTGTGTTCTTCCATCAGGGTTTCCTCAATGTCTGTATCTTCCAACAGGCTCTATCTAGTTAAACTTTAGGATGTTAGCAGCCATGAATGATCAGTGATCAGATCCACTAACTTTTTAGGTCAGGTGATATGACAACACTCTATTTTTATCACAGACAGACACAACTGGTTGGCTACATTACTTGGACAGAGGTAACCGATCAAACCATCATCGAATATTTGCTCCCCCAGTGGCCTCACTCACAATAGAAAAGAACATGATAAACAAATCAACAGACAACATTTAGTTCTTCCTAGTTATCTATTATTTTTCAAAATAATGTGTTGGTTTATTTGCACTCTCCAAGGAACATCAGTAGTCTACATTGTGTCATTTTTTAGTTTTGTCATCATAAATTCAAGTCTAGTAGTGTATGTGTACAATGTATTGTCGCAATTATTACTCCCATCAGTGCTCAAATTGCTCCATCTCTGGTTAGAGGAGCCACCCCCACCCTGACCTCCTTTTTAAAGAAGACCTTAGTAGTCTTCAAGAACATTTTGCTGTCTAGTCTAACAAGATATTTCATTTAATCACTTCCTATACTTCCTAACCCAGAGCTTCACGGAATTTGCCACTTCTCAAGAGTCTTCATTCTTTTTGGTGGAAATGGAATTTAGAAACCAAAATCTGAGGACCACAAAGCATCTTGGGCAATTTGAGATGGTTTTCCTCCTCTGGAGGGGAGTAGCAATCTAGGCTGGCCTGAGTGGGTCCAAAAGAGCTACCATGGGTGAAGAAAAAGGTGACTACTTAGGAGAAACTGCCACTGCCTAGGAAGAGATGATGAGGTTCACAACCAATGTGGGGATGGAGAAGAGGATCAGAGTGGGGAAAAAGAGGGCTTAGCAATTGAGTTCGTGGTTCAAGGCAGTGGGAGTGGAGGTGGTGGAAGTGAGAAGTCACGTCTCAACTGCATGTTCTAGAGGAGACTTCAATTTTTGAACCCCAGTAGCCCGAATTGCAAAACGGGAATAGTACTACCTACCTCATAGTGTTGCTGGGAGGAGTAGAGGAGATAGCAGGTGTGAATACCTACACTCGGCAAGGTGTCTAGTTTTATCTTTAATAGAGGGCTTGGCCAAATCTTTTTCCTGTCCTCTCCATTCCAGCTGCCTCCCTAACCACACCTGCATTGTTCTCTGATAATGCCTCAGGGGATTAACAATGGATCTTCCAGCATTTCCCTAACCCATATTTTATTGATCATTGTATGAAAATGATGAGATAACAAATTTACTGTTGCCAAAGGAAAAATAAATTATATATTCTTCTGAGGGCTACTTTTCTTAGTGGACATCTAAGTTGATCACTTTCACTTTGAGGACTAGAATAAAGTATTAAGAAATTGCTCTTATCAGTGATGAATTCTGAAAAGATTTTCAAAACAATAAAAATAAAACCCTTAGCAATATCCACTGTACCTTAAACAGTGTACCTTAAATATATCAGACCTTTTTAAATCCTGTCCAACACGGTCATCCTGATCAATGATTTATACAGCACTCTAGTTTGAGAAAATGTAATAGTACTTGAAGTCAATTTCTTCCCAGAACGTACCCTGCCATTACATCAGCGATGCCTTGTAAACATTTCTGAGATGATTTGCTTCTCGAAGGTCTTATTTTTGAGAGCTGTCAGAAGGAGATTTTGAGTCAAGATTTTGAATATTGAGACAGTCATGTAGCAGTTGCTATAGCCACATTAAACTGTTGCTAAAGAGGGATTTAAAATATTCATAATGTCTTATTAAAAAATTCACGCAGAGGGAATGAGAGAAATGAAACTGACCCAAAACTCACTTTCCAGAGATAATCACCATGTTCTTCCACATCCTTTTACCTGCAGGTGCACACCTACACCTAATTTGTGCAAATTTTCATAAATAAAATGTACATTTTATTCTGTAATCTTCTTTTCCAATATATTGGTAAATAGATAAAGTACTACATTGCAACCATTTTTAGAGGCCTATACATAGTGAGCCACCCCATTCTTCTAAGCAGCTGCTTCCTTCAGTCCAAAGTTATAAACATGGAATGAGCACTGGTTTATCTGATCAGCTCTAGTCTAGTAAGAAAGAACTTCCCTCTTTCAACAGCTAGGGAGTCTTTGAGATCTAAGTACCACGTGCATTCTCTTGCTGAAGTGTGTTCTTTTTCCTTCAGCGACACAGTAGCCCCTGCTTCCTGTCCTGCTCAGGAAACACGGTATTGCTCACAGAGGACGGCAGGCAGAACGACACCTGTCCTCCAACACCGTGTTCTCAACAACACACACAATTCCCGGAGTCCCCAGCATGTGGTCTGGATGTGACCTCCTCTGTCACCCTTCTGCTTACAGTAAAGGTGATCACCTCCCTGGCCTCCTCAAGAATGGACAAATGGACCTCATTTAAAAAGGAAGGAATATGTTGTTTGGAAAAGTGTCATGTTTTCTCATTTTTGATTTATTTTTAAATTCCTTCTCAAGTTGATATAACCAAGACAAAGATGTTATTTTTTAAAGCTCATGTTCTTTCTGGCAGCCACTAAATAACTAATCATTCTTATTTTCAGTAATCAGAAAGTACCAGGAGTATTGGTTGCATGCTGAAGCTGGGAATATGTAAACCTGGGTGACATTAACATCAAAAGATGTCAGCCTCATAGGGTAGATAATAAGCACCTGCTGTCCAGGATACAGGTTTGATTTAAATTAGGACTTCAACCATCATTCCTGCCTATTACCTGGACTACAATACAATTCATAATTCAGAATCATTCAGGAAGGCAGAACGCAGGGTCTCTAAAGGCCAAGAAAACTTGTATGTTCTTGAACTTATCAGTGACTAACTTGGACTCTTAATACTTGGCTTAACTTTTTCTAACTTTACTAGGTAAGTGCCCGTTGTGCTTCCTTTAGACGCAGATCCCCAGGCTATTTTTAGTTATGGGAAAATTTCAAAAATGTGAAACTAGTGAAGGTATCTTTATCCTTCCCTGGATGAACTCAAGGGTGACATTTTTCCTAACTGACCAGAAAGTTTAAGAAGTTTCAGCTATTTTTAAAATGATGTTTATGGGAAAATAACAAGACTTAAGGCTTATATTTTTTAAAAAATGTGTACATGCATTGCTCAAAACAGCTGATTTTTTCATGTCTCGATGGATTGTTTATTCTGGATATTTTATATAAATATAATCTTTT